>LR141636.1:0-12078 GCA_900659605.1 Tisbe holothuriae | reverse complement strand
AATGATTTTACTTGGTTGTTTCAACATAATCTTTTATAATATTATTTTACATTTGGTTTATTTGAAACTGTAATTAAAACAACAATTGAATATTCGTATATATGTCCGTACGTAGACTAAAGATGCATTAAATAATAACACATCCCAGTTGCAAAATTAGTATTTGATCCAATATTGGAGTTTTTACGGTGGCATTTAGTATGAAAAAAATGAATTAATTTTTAACCTTTTAAACCATTTTTGCCATATCAAAGAACTACGAAACACCCCGTAGTTGAATTATTTAGTCATGTATCAGGTATCAGACCGATGGGCGTTTGAATTCTTGATTGACGCATACATTTACTATCAAAACCTAATCGTATTGTTAATATACGTAGCAACCCTGTCCTTTCCATAACACAGATATGAGCAATGAAACAATATATCTCAATGGGAGAACAGAAGAATGGAGGGAAGGAGAAAGAAAGAGAGGCATTGTCGAAAAGAGCGTTGAAGGATAATTGCTTTTCCGTTGCTAAACAATTATCGGCCGGCTGAGGAGAAAGTGGGAATCCGACTCTCCCGCGGTGCGAATTAAGGTTAAAAGCGGATATTATGTGCTTAAATGTGTAAGTAAACAAGGAGATGGCAACAAGGGCACTCAGGTGCGAATGTACATTGGAAGTCTGAGCTGTAATGCGATAATCGTCGGTGAATACAAGGGCTTAATGGTTGGGGGTATTTTTACTGCATGGTTAAATTTGGTGCATTTCTTGGCCTCTGGCTCTCTGGTGTGGGGGGTATTTTTGCAAGAGAGAAAGAAACTGTTCCTTTCTTTTCATGCTCTGCGGGTTTTGATTTCTGCTTAACCTTAATCCTGGTATAATACCATCTAAAGTTCACATTGCAAAAAACGAGTGCAGAAAAAGTCCAAGAAATACGAGTATGCACTTTTACTTCTTTTAGAAAAGCCTAAAAATGCCAAGGATCTGAGTAATATTTTTAAATTTGGTTTGGCGAACGACTGGTTTTTACATTTAAATGTTTCGGCGCCTGGTTTTGAACCTACTATCCCTCAGGTTCGTGGGTAGATGCTGTTCATCTGAGCTGAAATTTTGTCCTTTAAATTTGGTTAAATGTATAAATTAATATCTGAGTTACAATTTACTTACTATTGAAAAGTTTGAAAGGTCATTGAAGACGACGCATGGCTCAAATATACGAGTATGCACAACATTTCCCATAATAATTTAAATATTTAATCAGGACAAACTTTGTCAGCTAATGCACTTTACAACCACAACCTATTGAATTCCCAAATTAACCTTTCCTTAAACAAATGCGTTTATAAACGGTCTCTCAACCAAGCCCACTCTGTCATTAATAACAAAGCACTCTCCCCATCTTGAAACCCCACTTCAGCCGAGGCAACAATATTATCGAATCCGTTAATTACATTTTCTAGACAACTCAAGCCTTTTTTAAGCCTCTTACCAAATAATATCTTCCTTGCTGATTGACGTTGTAGTTCCACAAAATATAATTTAATAGCAGCTGTAAGTGCGCGAAATATATGAAATATCGTTCGCCCGTCACTTTTCCGTAGCACAAAAGTCAATCAGTCTTCGGGACCTTTTTTCCAAAAGAAAACAAGCAAGATTAAAATCACTTTCTATATCAGCAATCTTGGGTCGTATATCATGGGATGAGAGGTGTTGTTTGCCCTTCTTGGTCGCGTCTATAATACTATTATTTTTCAAACACTTTTGACACAATGTGCAGTAGCAGCAGGGTGTGTAAATAACAGCAACAACAATGAAGACAGCGGCGGCGGCAAGCTTTTATCGCTCGGAGCTGCTCTCTTCAACTAAAGACGACCTCGGAGGAGAAAGCTGCAGACTCCTCGGAGGCGTTCGGAGAAGGAGTAAAGCGCCCCAAAACGTGGGAAGAAGAAGAAGAGTCTCTTCTCAGCAAGGGAGGGAGAAAAAGAGTTTTCGTTACCGAACAAAAAATGCAGTTGAGAATCGTTGTCATTCTTTGTCATGGTCAGGATAGGACATGATTGGGGTCGACAGATTAGGACGGATGCATATTACGCGTATTGTCAACGGCGGGGAGAAATGTAATAATTTGGAGGTCGTTTATTGACGGTCAATTTCTGTTTGCAGGAAAGTGATCACAATAGGGATAAATACGGGGGATGGATGGGAGGGTATAAATAAAGAGTTGATCTGCTTGTATCAATCTATGGCACGTAGACGCCATGTTTACAGGGTGGGGGATTATTATTGGGGGTAATAAATAGACATGCCATCATCACAGCAAGGTTGTCTTCCTGATGCACTTAGGCGTTGTACTTCTTGGCGTCGGGGTACCTCGCCTCTCCCTCGTACCTCACGTCGGCAACGTAGCCGGAGTAGGCATCGGCAACGGTGTAGGTCACGATCTAAAAACAAGCAAATCAGGGATGCCACTTTGTTAATGAAGTGGAAATAAACGCTTTACCTGGGTCCTGCCGTCGGGAAGGAGCACACGGTACTCGCCGTTGGTGGCGTAGCCGTTCCTCTGCTCGTTCTGGTTGAACCTGCTGCCGGAGTAGTCGTCGTTGACGGCGTACTGGTAGGCGTAGTTGGCGGGCTCGTTCTTGTACTGCTGGGGCTCAGGAGCGTACTTCTGGGCGGAGGCGACGGCCACGAGGGCGAGGACGGCAAAGATGACCTGAGTTAAGATGATATTATGGTCGTTGTAAAAGTATGATCATATCTGGGGCTGAGAGGGTATAAAATGAGCAGGAAGCCAAATAGGGTTATTAGCACACTTGAGAGGGATATTTCGCTCACTGACCTACATTTACGGGGAAAATGCAAGAAGGAGGAAAGTCCTTTGACTAACAACATTCAGGTCACTTTCTGCAGCAGGGAAAAACAACCTGATACATTCTCTGCAAATAACGGCCAGTGTTGCTTGAGCTGTGTGCAGTAATCAAGGAATAATGTGTTTATAGGGGAATGCGCTCCTCCAAACAGAGGAGAAGGCCAGGATGTGGTTTTACTTTTTACAGAATGAGGCTATAAATATAACAGGAGCAGCAGACTGTACCTTCATGTTTGGGGCTGGGGGTTGTTGTTGTTGCTGCTGGTTGAGGAACAAATGAACTGATGCTTTGACACTGAATCCGCCGGCTTTTTATATGATCTCGAATTGTTGCTGGATTTCATTGCGCGCGTATTATCATTGTTACCACTGTGGAATGCGCTTTTGTGTGTGCTAAACAACAACCCTTTGCGCAGCCCTACAGGGGCGTCACTGTTGCTACCGCGTGGGCGCGTCACTATGCGCGAAAAATGCGTCGCCGCCCGTTGCCAAACCCTTTTTCTGCGTACGTAGCTTCTTGAAATTTGTGTTCTTCCTCCAATATGAATAAAATATCGCTTTAATGAGGCGAGAAGTGTGTCGAATGGGCTCATAATGGTGATGATGATGAAATTTAAAACGTCCATGATGGGTGTATGTTTTACATGATTAATATCTACATCCATGTACGTCATTCATTAAAACAACCATTTTTAAAGGTTAATCATGAATATGTGACAAAAATGACATGGAACTGGCTGAAGAAAATGGTTTCAAATTCCCATCCTGAAGCTGATATGTCTATTTCAAGATCACTGCCAAAGTCACAGCTTCATGCAAACTCTAATCTCAGTCTGCTCCCTTCATTTTCCCCCTTCTCCTCGTCCTTCTCTCTTCCTTATTTATTGCGGTAATTTTCCTCAGATTGTTGTCGGCTGAAGGGAAATGCACTGCTTGAATAGCTGTTGCTCTTGAAGAGATGAATTGCGATCATGAACGCGTTGGCAGTATAATAAGAGCAAACCCACGTGTCTTATTACCATCATAGTGCATGTTACACATTTTAAAATTTATTGCCGCGCATGAATATGCGATTATGAATATTATATTCCAAGCAGGTAGGAAGTTTCAAGAGTAGAATCAGCCAACGCGAGTCGCGTAAAATATTGCTTGGATGCCATTATTTCTATTTCCTCGTGTCTTTCTTTTTCGTGTGTCGCGTTTCTTGGCAACTAGCCTCAAGTTTATAATAATAATAATATTCCCTTTATTTTGTTGCAGAAATTGTCTCATGAAAATATATATTTAGATTTATCTTCCTTTCTGTGGTGTGGCCAGCGTCAAGGAAGCAGGAATGAAAATATAAAATGCATGCAGTTAAAAAGAGTTGCACTTTCATAATGTCAAAAAATCGCTTTAGTTTAATGTCTGAGACAAGTTTTATGAATGACATTTTCTTGTAATATTGGTTTGTACTAGGAAACGACATTTAGTGGCAGTATTGCAACGTACAAAAGTTATCAGTACGCAGTACAAGGAAACACTATTGACGTAACTTCCTAATTATAACACATTTCCAATCAATGAAACGCTAAATTTCTAGCAACTGCAGGAATTTTTCTTACGCATGAGGCCACTTGCAATTTTTTGAACTAATCTTACACAATATTGAGAGGAAATGTTATAAAATTGTTGAATCTTTTATAATTTTACGATAATAGTCTCCTGCCTTTGAGGTCATTTATCTAAGTTTTCAAGCAGTGTAACTTTACACCCCCTTTCCCTTTCTCCGGAATATTAAGTCGTCAGTTCTCAGCAGTCCTTCGTCATCGCGTGGTAAAAAAAAGAAACTTTTTCGTTCGCGGCGAGAATACATTTTTTTGCGAGCAACATTCTGACCTCGTCGTCGCTTGAATGATGCTCTGCTGCTGACATCTGGGAAATAAAGCTAAGTGAGAAGGTGGGTGTGAAAAAGAAAGAGAAAAGTTTACTTACTTTGTTTTGCAGATACCTTTGCAAATTATGCTCGTGTACGTGTAAGAACATTTCAGATCATATATTATTTGTGTCCGTTAACAAGATAAACTCATTCGTCTAGCTCCTATTCCCGTTCATTTTTTGTCCTCCCCTGCCTGAGCAAGATTTATTAATACGACTTATATATTTAACCCTTCTTCTCCTCGTCCAAGTTCAAACTTCTACTCAAGAATCTGTTGACGAATCTATTTTTCTGAAATTGAATCATTGATGTTCAGCACGCTCTCATGACTTGCTGACTCGCCTCAGGGTTGACTAGGAAGGTATTACTTGATGTAGCTCTTCAATATATGTATCTTAGCCTACCCCGGTTATTGATTAAATACATTGGCAGCCCTGCCAACGCCACGGGCAGATGATGTTGATTCCAAAATAGTAAAATACAGATAAATAGAACCGATTATATTGGGCCGTTAGAGCATTTAGTATCTAATCCATTTAGGTTGCCTTTGATTTATAAAAATTGGAGCAAAAAAATTAAGGCATTTTAGTTGAATTACGCGCACTCTCTACGTTTTCCTGTTCCGTGATTTTATTACCAAAATATATGAGGAAAGGATGAAGCAAAATCGATTTTCTTCATATCCATCAAAAGCTAACGATGGAGAATGAATCGGGAGTACCACCGATATGAAAAAATATACTTATAGGTCAATGGTACTCCATAGACCACCCCCATATGTCTTAACCTCGAATTTTGCTCAACTCCATTCAATGCAAAAGTTTCTTTCTTTTCCCTGCACATACAATGTACTATTTTGCTCATGCAGGCGTATATTTGCATATAATGTGTCTACAAACTTGCATATAAAAGGACATTGCAGTTCTTAAAACTGATCACAGCTTCATTTCCGGTCGATTTATCTGCTCATTTCAAGCTAATTAAGCCTTTCTTTGGCACATAACAATGGACACATCAAGAATATATAGATTTCTGCTTCTGCTCCTTCCTGGCTGCTGCTGCAGTACAAATTGCTTGGCAGCTTCACGCCTTTCAGAGGTATTATTAGACCAATTTCCAGAAGCTTTGAGCAACAAATCAGGGATGATTGTTAGCTAGGTTTTTGCAGTACACAGGGAAAGCATGTGTATAAAAGTTCTTCAAATGTCTAAGCATCCCTATGACAGTTGCAATTTGCGAATGCATGGCTCATAAATGGAGCGATTGGCTTCAGCATGAATGTCAAAACGCTTTTCGACGCCGTCGTGATATGGCGTCAATTATAATCATATATTTTTGCGTAACGGACTCCCGTACGCAATCGTTTTGACCTATCGCATTTGGCGACTGTTGTCACACAGAGACAAAAGAATTTTCATTAAGATATTAATGAAAAGAAGGCGACTTCTTTTGGTAAGAGTGACGTCGCAACTTTTCTAGCTCCCCTTAAGGCTCAGCGCTCATAAACCGTTTTATTATGTTTGCCATAGTTGAATAGCCGCATAAAACAAGTGTATTTGTACCTCAAAATTAAGTCCCTTCCTGCCGCCTTTACCTTTATGGGGTACTTTATTTAAGGTGTCGACCTAACCATCAGAAAACTCGAACCGTACTTTACACAACGCCCCTGAAAAACGTTACGTCTTCATTTCCCCAAAATGAAACACGAGACGAGAGGATATGAAACAAAAATGGGCCGCGCATTAATCTTTAATAGGCTCATAATACTCTGGTTAGGTTCCTTCTTCCGTTTTTTACCCACGCATTAAACCTCTCGGGTGAAAGGCGCATAATATATACCGTTGTATTACGTACAACATGATTGAGCTGTTTTAAGTGTTGCACTCAAAAGGAGACAACAATGACAATGGACGAATGCTAATGATGCTTTAAATACAACCTTGGAACCCCTTCCAGGTCAATGGTGTCCAAACTGATCAGATTTATCAATGTCTCTTTGAGTTGGACTTCCGTATGTGGAGTCCGTTTTGGCGTTGGCCAGACACGTAATAATAACAATTGTCACAAGGAATGAATAGCAAACGAATATCTTTTTTTGGCAACGATGCCGACTTTGGAGGGAGCTCGGAAATCAAGACTTCAAATCTATCTTGCGCCATAATTCATGTTCTATTTTCAGAGATAATGCCGCACTTTAATTGCAATCGTGCAGAAACTTTCAACGATGGCAAGGTCTCATTATTCACTAATTATTACAGAGGCACAGTGGTTTCCATATAGGTTTTAAGCATCAAAAGTAATACTCTTTTAATGGCATCTACATGTATATTCATACGAGCCACAGTGACTGCGCCGCGTACATGATCCCAATAATGCATCACCCATGTTGCGATATTGAATGACCTTGTCGATGAAACAAGGAAATTAGCTTCCTCCACTCTGGAGATGGGGTTAAATAGGATTCTTATTTGCGGTGATTTATGCATGGAACGTCGCGTCGTCGTCATGAATGCATGGGGTTTAATCGGTTGTGGCTGCGGAATTAAGACGATGTTCAAGAGGAATTTACAACGTACGTGGATGAAGGTAGCAAATGTCATTGTATTGTGATTTATAGCGTGAGTAAACATTTTTAACGTATCTTGGAATATGTAGACTGCCTAGATATGTAGAATGGTCACCTTTTTGAAACTACTCCAATGCCAGCACGTGCAGCATCCTAGAACTCCAACGGACATTTTCTTTAACAACTTGGCCAATAATTATTCCCGCGGAATGAACCCCATGATACATACATTAATATTCTAAATAAAGCCCGTCGCCATGCAACCTTCAAGTCTGCATATAATTGCAGTACAAGACCTTTTAAACTTATTTGGTATTTACACCTAATTTCAAACACGAATCGACATCCGGATCTGAACAAACAAAAGTTTTTCATCTGCATGAATAAATTACATTTCGAAACCAATGCACATTTAACTTTCTTTCAACTCTTCTTCAACTTATTCTCAATGGCCACCCCTATAGACAATGCCAAGATTTTAAAGTTCCTCTTCTGCCACTTGATGTTGTAGTTGAGGTGGTCTGACCACTTCCTGTCGAGGAACTCTTTGTAGAAGACGGACATCTCCTCGGCGGTGAGGGACGTCTTGGAAGGGTCGGACGAGTCCTGCTCGGAGAGGGTGCGCTGGATGAAAGACTCGCGATCCTGAAACATAAGGAATATTGTTAAAAACAATTTAAATATCTTAAGCTCACGTTTATTGCTTCACTTACTTGTGCAAATTCCTTGTTGTGCTTCGCCCAGAAGTTGTTGCTCCACCTGAGCGTGTTCTCCCTGGTCGTCCGGTACTTCTTGTGCAGCGCGGTCTCGTTCTCGGGCACGTGGAATCGCATCTCTCGCAGGTTGGACACGGGGTCGGGAGGGCCGACGGCATCGCAGTCCAGAGGGGGGAGAAGAAGGGGAGTGGCCCGATTGGGAGAGGAGGATCCCTTCTTGGAGGAGAGGGCGTGGCTGGAGCTGCTGAGGGGGCGGGAAACGCCGGTCAGGAGGCATCTGCAGGTGGTGGACGCCGCCAGTCGCAGGGACAGCAGACACGAGGGCAAGGACATGGTCGATCGCGGTTTTCAAGCTATGATGGCAGAGAGCGAGTCAGCTGATCCACATGGGCAAGGTTGCGTGAATCATGGACTACATTCCGATGTCAACAAACTGAACAAAATCACAAATCCTATATTTTAAGCCAATGTAGTTTGTGATGATGCTGTCCCGGCCGCTACTGCCACGCCTCCTAATCAGTGGCAACGCCCACTGCAGTCAACAGCCCCGCTACAAGTCGAGTGAATCCTCCTCGTCGTCGTCGTCGTCTAATAAGGCGAGCCTGCTCTCCCGCCTCAAGGACAAGTACGACGAGCACATCCTCAAGGACGAGGACTGGAACAAGCGGCCGTCCATCCAGGAGCTCAAGGCAAAGAAGCTGCCAATCAACACGCCAACCATCGGACACAAATGGCTGCGGTGCGACTCAAAAGCATTATTGCACTGTCCTGCAGTTCCCCATAAGTGCCCTTCATTTTGATTTCAGCGATCGCAATAGCGACATCACCATGTACGACGCCAAGCACGGCTACTGGTCTCCCGGCATGATGCCCAAGGCAAACGTGTTCGAGGGAATGTCTCCCAAGGAGGTGGTCGTCTTCTGCGCAAAAACCATGGTGCAGGAGTGCAAAAAGTTCAAGTATGAGACGTTTGAAGAGGACATAATGAGCGACAGCGTACCAAGGCCGGGTAAGTAGACGCGACATGATGTCAATTTATAGATTATTCTCTCATTGCAGGGATCATGCTCATATATTAATAAAGGTTATTTTTTGTGGCATATTTTGATGGGTCACAACTTCAAAATAGGCTCCGCTAACTATCCAATCTTGTAAAAACTGTTGACTTATGATTGGACTAAATGCGTTCTTTTGGTCCGGATGCTAGAGTGTCGTGTTGATGGCAAGTTGCAGAAGATGAATGTGACCATAATCATAGAAGAGCACTCCCCAAGCTCACTTGCGCATGGCCAGTCATGGCCCACCAGAGTCGTCGTCGTTGTCAATGCCGTACTTGGAGACGGACTTGAACACACACTTGACGCGGTTCGACTTGCCTGGAAGCACTTCATGCCTTAAGATATAGTCATAAAGTTTAGTCAATCAACTTACTCATGCCGTTCATGATGTCCTTGACATCCCTGATGACGTCGCCGATGAGGTCTTGGTCATCCAGGTCCCGGTTCTTGTGGCTGAGCGCCATCTGGATGCCTCCGACGAGGCCGAATCGCTCACTCAGCGTTTGGCGGAGCTGTCCGAACGAGTCGTTGGCGTCAAGGTTGAGGGTGAAGATGGGGTGGCCGAAGCGGTTCACAATGTGGACGAGCATTATGGTTTTATGGATAAGGACAGAAAGGTCACATGTGTGCAGTGATTGAACTGAGTACTTTTGTTCATTCCAGTGTTGTTGTTACAACAAGAACGGTTGAAAACCGAACCCCCTGAGTCTTTATTCAAATCCCTCAGACTCAGTCCTTTATTTCACTGAGGCGAGAGAAAATAAAGGAGTTTAAGAAGACGGAACACCAGCACCTCCATTGAGATACAATAATACTTGTATTATAGTATCTCAATGAGCACCTCTCATTCCCGCCTTTTTCATTCCAGATTCTACCAAGACGTTGTACTCGTTCTCCACAGAGGAAGACCTCAAGCAATGGATCGCGACGGCGGACTCTGACTGGGGCGAGGGCTACAGCACGTGCGAGTTCAACCAGCTGCCCAACGGGAACGCGCTCTTCACAGGGGAGCTGAGCACACGAGTGCCGGATGACGGCCGGACATCCTATGCCGGATACTGCAGCATCAAGTCCGTTGAGCAGTTTCGCTCATTTTTTAGGTTGGTTCCATATATGTGGAATTTGATTCATAGCTAAAAATCGGTTCTTTTGTAGATTTAAGGATCTCAATTGGGACCGCTATTCCGATCTCAGGCTCGTACTCCGCGGTGATGGCCGCAAGTACAAGATCATCATTCACGCTCCCGAGTCCTTGGATGTAGGACATATGGATCAGTGGGCGTGCTTTCTGTACACGAGAGGAGGGCCATATTGGCAAACTGTGACGGTAAATAATATCTAGTAATGGGCGTCGGCAATATTTTACAATCCGTAACTTTCAGATCCCTTGGAGTAAATTTATCTTTACAAGCGGTGGAGTACTTATGGACCAGCAAATGCCACTTCCTCACCATAAGGTAACTTTTACCTGTACGTTGTATTGATTAACATTATATATAATAAAATTTGTCATTTCCTCCATGTAGACGACCTGCATGAGCATCTCCATTATGGACGGCGTCGACGGGCCCTTCTCGCTGGAGATTGCCGAGATCGGGCTGAAGCAACGGAAAGCCAGGGAGACGGTTTCTTATGAGCAGTACCAGTTTAAGGAGGCGTTCTGGGGAAATTAATTATTTGCAATTTTTAAATATACATTCTGAACCAAATTATGAAATCGTTGATCTAGAGAAATTGGTATCCATATTAAATTTCAAACATCCTTGTATACAAGATAGAAAGCCGTTCCAAGTCCTTGCGCATGTTTCTTTTGCGCAGCTTTCTCGTTCGTTTTGTAAACAGGGTAAACGAAACAAACCACGTCACTTACACTCACTAATTTCTTTAAAAGTGTATTCAAGTATGCAATTTCATAACATTTGCATTTAATGTTTTACTAGTCGCTTGCATCATCAGCTTGACAAGTTAACATTCCAGGATTACGTGACATTGACACCTCTTATCTTCATAACTTGTTCAAGACATTACTAAATCCGCGTTAAAGACAGCTCCCGCTGCTCTTGAAAACTGTACCTATCTTTTGACAACAAACCGTCAAGAATCCCTAATGATTTAATCCGGCTCAAAGTATTGACAATGTGTGAAAAAGTGTGCGCCCATCACTGACAATCCCTTCTTCTCGCAAGCATACTACATACGCGGGCGGACTAGCGCTGTGTGAGCAAGTCTGGAGTAAAACCTGACAACCTTGCGCGGACCGACTACAACTGCTGCTTCCTCTCACTTGAAGTCTGTTGTAGTAGTACGACGGGCAGGCGGCATCAGTCAGGACAATAGCAGGGTTGAACGTGGAAGTAGGAGGAAGAAGAAGCAAGTGTACAAGTGAAACAATAACCATTCAAGATGGCAGAAAAGGTAATATTATTATTTTTAAAGCGCATTATTGTATTGTAATATTATCATATGTTTAATTAGCCCGCACAAGACATCCAAATCACTGAGGAGGACGACCTCGCCAAGGAGGCGAACTTGCTCGTGTCAGAGGATGAGAAAGAGGTTCCGCTCTTCGACCCCGCCCTTGTAGACCGCATCGACCTCAGCAGAGTGGAAGGTTTGCTGAAGGGAAAGTCGGTTCAGAACCCGGGGGAGAACCTCAAGATAAGACCGCTGTCCAGTGGGGACTACGACAGAGGGTTCCTGCAGCTGCTAGGGCAGTTGACCAAGGTTGGGGACGTGTCCAGGGCAGAATTCCTCAGTAAGAAACTGAAATATTTACTTTTGAGGTTCTCATTTTCTGACCACTGTTGCCATAAATTATGGCTCATATGCAATCCAAAACTTTACTTTTCTTTCAGAGCGTTTCCACTACATGAAATCCCGCAACGACACTTACTACGTCACTGTGATCGAGGACACTGCCAAGAATCAGGTCGTCGGCGCCGCCACGCTCGTCAACGAGAAGAA
>LR141635.1:0-12089 GCA_900659605.1 Tisbe holothuriae | reverse complement strand
GCCTTTTCCTTCCTTGGCGACATTTGACCTCGAGAAACGAAAACACGAGAGTATTTTCCTTTCTTCTTCTACCAGGAGCTATCTGACTTTCCGATCTCAATACGCGGGATTTCCCAAAAGAGAATAAGCAAGGTTACGGTAATAAAACAGAGGCGCTATAAGGGAGAAGAAGGGAATATTAAATAGAAAAATCGGTACATATTAAACTGGTGAATTTGAACATTAGTTTGACCGATAACATTACATTTAATCTGTATTGCAACCTTGTCTACTATGTATTTTCCTTGGTATTGCAAATTCGTAATTGCGTGTAGGAAAGCCGAAAAAACAACTTAAACGTTAAAGCACTATAACACCAAGCAAATTCTTTAGCTAAATAGCCTAAAGTAGGCAAATAATGAGGCTAATGTACAGTTAATTCATACACTCATTACACTGTGCTGAGTAAAAGAAACTTTATAACGTAATTTGAATTAAAAAGCTCTGTCGAAGTGGCTTTCTGACGCACACAAATACCATAATATTGTTTTATTCTTTTTGTTTTGCCATGAACTGAAAGCCAGGTACGAAAAATACAAAGTGGCCAAAAAGACAGCTTGGCTGTCAGTAGAAAGCATTATTTTTTATCGGTACAGACACTTTGGCTTAAAGTCACGAGCTAAAAAACCATGTGACATGTTGGTTTACAATGATTGTTTCTCGCCAGTAAGAAAAAAGACAGTTTTTGAATTAAAGATATTGATTGCTTAAAAAAAATTGTACTGTGTTTTCAATGCAACAGCTGCAGCAGCCCTATCAAGGGCAAAGCGTAGAGGTTAAAAGTCATATAAGTTTTAAATACTGTCTACCACCATAATTAGGTTTTTCCTCATAGGTACATTCCAACGACCGGAATGACATATAAATCACCTATATAACTCAAATGATCTACTGGAGTGTGTCCCTTGCACAAACTCACATGCGCTCTTTAATAGAGAGGCTCTGTTTGGCATGAAAGTAGCAGATTCGCGCACGAAATCAAGATAGAATCGAAAGAAAGCTTTTTCTCCTTCGTTCAGCAGTCGCATTCTTTCAACAGCATATGTGAGGAGTGCAGAAAAGTCCTTTATTGAACTTATGGACAGTGACATGGTGAAAGGATGAACATATTAAGATTAAAATGGCCAAGTGTTGGAAAGCCTTGATAAGCTGATTATTCTTGAGAAGAAGCAAAAAAAGGATTAACATGGCATGACTTGGAAAAGTAACATACCTGTAATTAAAATAGTGAGAAGTAAAAGGTGTATTGACTGTATTCATTATAATATCCAGTGATTCACAATGCCACAAAAGAATGCAGTTTTGACACTCGAGTGATTTTCCTTCTTCTTTGACGAAAATAACTCATAAGTTATGCATTTCTAACCGGAAAGCAAAAAGAATTTGCAGGGAAGAAAAATGTTATTGGCATTTTTGTCTGCGAAATTAGACAAAGAAATATAATGACTCTGTATCGATTAATATGAAGAAGAGTGGCAACTGATATTGGAGAAAACTTTAGTTTGTGATCATAGAATCGAGTTAGAATGTCCGATTCGGATTTTATAACTGACGATGAGGAAGAGGAAGAGGAGGAAGATCAGCCCGACGAGATCTTGAACAGGAGCTCCCTCGATGACGAGCTCCTGGAGATCTGCGTCGAGAGCCTGGTCGGGACCGTGTTCGAAATGCGGCTGAGCAAGAAGGAGACCATACAGAGCATCAAGATGAGGCTGCAGAGGTTGGAGGGGATTCCAAGGCATCACATGCATATTCTATACAGGGGTAAGAGAGTGGAAAAATGAATATTAAGCAGTAGAAGGTAATAACATGTTGATCACAGAAATGCAAATGGCATGGAAGTAATATTGCTCTGCTCTTCTTTGTAGTCGAATTCATAAGGGAAAGAACTTAGCTTTCCTTCAAAAGATGTGAAGCAAAGAAGTTGGAGTAAGATATAAGTGCATACAGTTCCATATCTTCTTTGTTTCCTCCAGGCAGTGAGCTCGACGACCCCGCCACCCTCGAGGACTGCGGCGTAGAGAGCGGCGCCACCCTCCGCCTCATCCTCGCTCTCCGCGGCGGTCCCATCAACACCCGGCGCATCCCAATGCCAGTCCCACCGGCGGCTCAGCAGCAGCAGAATAGAGGAGGAGGATTCCCGCCCGAGCTGCAAGAGCTCATGATGCGGAACCGGGACCAGCTCATGGACAAGATGCCCAAGAATGGCAATCAGGTCACGGTGCTGCTATTCCGGGAGGGCTCCAAGGTGAACCTCTATCACGTTCTGGAGAAGCCGGATGGATCATACTCGCCAATATCGGACAAGTCCAGCTCCAGCTTTCATGTGAGTACAGTTTTATCAAACATGAGTTACAATAACCAATGTTTATATAATCTATTCAGCGTCTGTTTGACGACGACGATCTCGACGACGATGGAGATGGCAAGAGCCTGGCAGAGACGATGGACCCCGAGGAGCAGGAGCGGCTCAGGCAGAATGCAATTACCATGAACAAGATGATGGAGATCAGGGATCAGATGGACATGTTGGGATCGGAAAAGGTGAAGATTTAAATTGTCATGTCCGAGGCTCATTTATCGATTTTTTCCCCGCACCGGCCAAGATGTTATCATTTGGTCATAAAGTTTAGTTAGATCTAGGAAACTCTCTATGAACAGCTGTTGAATTGGCTCTGAAATCTTGTGTAATCATGCGATTTTACGACCCGTTCCTCACCCTATTCCAGAAGAAACGGCCCCAACACGGTCGTCGGAGGTCCAAGGACAAGCAGCCGAACTCCGCGTCAAAGCAGCGAGGGAAGCCGAAGCAAGACCCGAGTAGGAAACTCCGTGGCAGCGCGAATGGGCAGCACAGGAGGCGCAGTGGGAGCAACAACCCGCAGCAGGTGGACCGCAGTAGCATCGCGGCTGGGGCGGGGAATGGAAACGGTGGAGGGGGGCTGGTGTCACAGGCGCCATCCATGGGAGCGAGCTTTAGAGGGGCGGTGCCACTGCCTCCAATTCATGGCAGCAGAGGTATAGAACAATTTCTTTGGATTATATGCCTCTGATTAACTTCTTACAAGTAAATACTTCATATATACTTTAGATGATCCCACGCCCTTCCTTGACCTGAACAACTCCGTGACGACGAGCAGCATCCTTCCCATCCCGCCGCCCACCGGCAGCAACAGCAACAACCACCACAACCAGTTCTCCCGCCAGAGCTCCTACAACGTGTTCAACAACAGTCTCAATGGAAGCAACAACAATGGAAACAACGGCAACAACAACAACAATCTACCGACCCTTCATGACTCCATCAGGTTGCAGAGGCAGAGGTCGATGAAGACGGTGCCAGAGTGGCTCAGAAGGTAACTGCTTAGCTGAGCAAGTTAAATTTCAATACCAAGTATCAAATACCTTTCATTGTATTTAGAAATGAGACTCCGGGTCACATTCAGCACGCAAACAGCAGCAGGAAGAACTCTCAGAATGGACAGCTTCACAGTGATATATTTGATGACAATGCAGAACAAGTAAGAATATCGAAGTCTATTGTGATTGAAGTCAGTTTTCTAAGATTCCCTGTTTCCGCAGGATTTTGCTAAATCCAGTCGTGATATTGATGTCCTGGATCTCAAACTGAGGCCAGATGATCCCTCAGCAAATGGAGTTGGAATCCTAAGAAGAAGGAAGACACAGGTAGGATAACTTTGAACAAACTGAACAGATCGTCATGTTGGTGTTTTTTCTGTTTCAGAAGCTCATCAGCACTGATATCAACCATCTCACCGGTCAATTAGACCACCCTGTAAAGGGCTCCATGATGACCAGGCCGGGTCATGGATCCAGACAGCCCAGACAGAGGAGAAGTAGAAGACACACCAGCTCTCTGACGTCCCTGTCCGGTCCTGAGGACAACAACCTTTCCAAGTCCAAATCCTCCCTTCTCACAGACTCCAGTCTATCACTGCGCCATCTGGCAGGTGCTGAGGCACCCGCGGCTGGAAGTGTCCTTGGGGCAAGTCTGGGCAAGTCAAAGTCTGCTGGCGGCAACGGCGGATTCCGACGAATGAGGCGGCGCCATCTTGCGGGGACAGAGAGTCCTGCGCCGTCATTGGCTACCCTCATTGACAATCTGAAGACGTCCCCGCAGGAGAATTGCTTGAATCCGGAGGATATCGAGGATTCTGAGAATGAGGCTTTCATTAAGGAGAATCTGAGGTTGAACAGGCATTCTTCTGTGGTGGTTCCCATCGATAGGGGTCACAGTGCCAAGGATAGATCCAAAGTCAGGTGAGAACACAAAACCTCATTTATTAGGTGCAGGTCATAAATGTGCATAATATATTATTGTCTTATTTATGTACATTTAGCTCAAGAAAATCGAGCTCCAGGAAGAAGTCCGGATCTTCCAGGGTTAATGGCAATACTGGTAACGGCGCCACCTACCGGCCAACAAGCAGGGCAAGCGCCACCAGGCGGAACAAGCCAAAGACACCAAAGCCAAGGTGTGCCAATGCAGACTGCAGAAAGAGGCTCAACATTACAAATGGATTTCCATGCAGGTACATTTCCAAACGGGAAATTTCAATACTAACTTACTTTTTGGAGTTTGGACCAGCATTGAATATATCAAGATGGAGCCCCCTATTTACTTTCCTTTTACAGGCTCTATTGCGAAAGTATATTTTCATTTGTGAACAGAATCAAATCTTGTTTAGGATAGTTTTTACTAAGTTACTAAGTTACTAATCCATGTTCTCTGTTCAGATGCCAGAAGGTGTTCTGCTCCAAGCACCGCCACCCCGAGAGCCACACGTGCACCTTCGACTACAAGGAGATGGGAAGGAAGATGTTGGAGGAGGCAAATCCGATTGTCACATTCCCAAAGCTGCCCAAGATATGAGGAGAGAAGAAGAAACCTGCATCAAAACTGTGATATCAAAATGACTAGAATAAAAGCACATCACTTGGAAAGAGAAAAAAGGGGTTCATCCAATACATTCATACCCTCCGAGATTCCTTGCAAAGTTTTGCGACAATCGTACTATTCGCGCATTGCGACTTTAATGTGATTGTCGCAATTTGACAATAGTGCAACTTTAAGGGCGAAATCGCGACAATAAAGATTTTTCATGGTAGAGGTAGGTCGGCCTTCATGACCGAATCGACCCAGATTCTGTATCCCACACGCTCCTACATGTGAAAATCCTTATTGTCGCAGGATCATTACCTTAAAGTCGCACTATTGTACGCATTACGACAGTCGCATCTCGGCGGGTAGCTTTCATTAATATGAGCATTATATAAAAATAATTCGAAGCAATCCGGGAGCAAATATCAAGTGGAAAGAGCGCATATCTGCATTCATCGTCGCCGTCTCTACAGTCCGCTTGACATGGACAAATATAGGAGCGGAAGCCTCTTTTTATGCTCATTCATTTTCTCCCTGAATGGGACGTGATCAGCGAAGAGGAGCGGTTTTTAGGTCTCGTTCAAAAGGGATTCAAAAAAGTCTTGCAAAGAAGCAGGGCTTTAAAGTAATACATTACTAGTAATGTATTACTTGTAATACATTACTTTTTTCTGGAAAATGCTGTAATATCATTACTTTTTGAAAAAAGTAATAGTAATAGTAATATTTGGCCTAAATTTTCATAGTATTACTATTACTTGTAATGTGCATTACTTCTTCTGCTATGTAGTAAACTTCCAACAAGTTTGGTTAGTTTGCCATAAAAAGGGTCATTGAAATTTTCTTGGCCAACTAACAATCTATCTATATAATGTTAGGCCAAAATTTTGCCTTCAAAAAGTAATATAAAAAGTAATAGCAATAGTCATTACTTTTTTCCAGAAGTAATGATAAAGTAATACATTACTTTCTTCGAAAAGTAATAGTAATAGTAATGTTTGGTGAAATTAAAGTAATGTTTAATGCCCTGCTAACCCCTTTTAATTGTAAATCATCTCCTCACTGTGTTAGTGTTCACTCCCACAAAGATATCCTTTGGAAGGAGATCGATGATCTTGGTCAGATTTTGATTCAGAAGCTCCAGAAGGAATCCACCATTGTGGTAATAGGCCATGTTCCACTCAATTTTCACTGTACTTCCTGCCTTAAGTGTGGTGCAAATATCACCGGCTTTCATGCCACCGCATTTATCCGCAGATCTGGAAATGAATATATTTAAATTTACAGTAGTATGTATATTTATGACATAATCATGCAAATTGGGAGGCTTGATTTTTTTTTGTAAATAGAAAGGTTGCTGCTTCAACTATAGTGTTCCGGTTGCTAGTCTTACATAAATTGGAATTTACTATTATATTGATGTTCCATCACTACTGTGTATGCTGCTGTATATGCGAGATAAAATAATTATGTTGTTAGAGCTTATGCCCCAGTTTTACCGTTTTAAAATTGGCCTTCCTAAATATGTCAATTTATTCATATAATTCAATAATCAATATTAACCTCTCTGTGTCCAAGAAATCCAAGTCATACTTCCTGGCCGGTGGAAATGTCAATGCAATATGACCCAATGACACATTCACGAATGCTACCATAAAAGCAAGAACAACTAGAAGACGCTGCATATTTATCTTATTTGCAAATTATTTATTCACTCTAACAATATTGATAAGTGACTGACACCAAAAAACACCTTAAACACTAAAAAGGGGATATTTCCTGTTTTAACCATATGGTACAAGCATGTATCCAAAGAATTTAAATTTGAATAGAATTTATAGCCACCTTCAAAAACATTTTAATACTAAATAAATACAAGTTTCTAACCATGTGGAACAAGCTTGTATCAATAGAAATCAAATTTTAAATGGAATTTATGGGCATATTTAGAGAATGCTAAATAAATACAAGTTATCTAATGTTGTGAAGAGTGCATTGTATTATGTTAAAAGCCAATATTTAAGTTAAAAAAAGTAATGACAACGTTAAAATTGCGTTATTCTTAGATGTCAAATTTATTCAAGCGTGTACATGTTAGCACCACCATACATGTTTTGATTGTTATCCTGTGCAAGGCAAAGCATGTCACGATTTTTTTCCTGTGTGTATCAAAATGAGATAAATGTCATATAACTCATATTTATGATTTTCCTCCTATAATAATGGGAAAGTAATAGAAATTGTTTCCTTCTATTCTATAAATTATTATATTTCTCATATCATATATGTATTTCTTTCCTTGAGTAATTTAAGATCATTTTAAGATGGGAGTTGATTTTGAGAGTGTTTTCACAGTTTGTTGAATGAAGCCACAGCGCCAGCCAGTAGGACAAAGCTGAGGGTGAGACTGAAGCTTGCATGAACCAGCCCAGCGGACGACACTTCTGAAAATGGATAATAAAGGTTACTATATTATAATATTGGGTACTCTAATATGAAAGTGCAAGAATATCTCCTGGAGACATCCTTGAGCAGTGCAAACTTCTTTTAAATTCATAAAAAAGAGTGAAAAGGTAATTTTGACACTATATTTTTTTTGAATATATGTATGCACACGTCTTATCTTTACTGAACACATAATAAAATGAAAAAAAAATAGTTTTAAACATATTCATTTATATTTTGATTTAAGCTTGTGTTCAACTCACCCATCTTTCCAACTCCTCTATTTGTACCATGATACTTGATCTCATCCTGGGCATAAAAGGCCTCCCCAACCTGTCCATGAGCCCAGATGACATGCAGCGGACCAAGGAATGCATGATCAGTCTTGTCCCCGTCAGCGGGGGAAGCACGCTTACGGAACATGATTGTGGTGGTGCCATCCTGCTCCCAAGCAACGGCACCTGTCAGCCCATGTTGATCAGTATCAGTGATGGCAGGGTCGTAGAAGGAGTCAACACGAGGGGTGGATCTGTAACATAAAAGGTGGTCAGTTATGTATTCATTAACTTAGGTCAAATAACATTATCTTACCTGTCCCTTGTGTAGTAGTCCCCAACTCTTCCAAGGTTTCCATTTGCAGCACCAATTATGATATCAGTGCAGTCCATACCATGGAGACGACCCTGACTGGGGCGCTTGGGTGCAAGCGCATCAGTAGGAAAGTCCTGACAGGCAGCAGTGATGCTGGATGGACGCCAACCTGGAAAAGAACAGTACTTATTAAAATATACGAAAATTGGATTTAATTTGACAAGTCTTACCAAAAGCCAACCAGCTTGTCATCTGCTGCTTAGCCACAATCACACCCTCAACCTCCACCTGCTTTTCAGTGTCCAGGAACCTGTGATAGAAGTTGACCGATCTGAACGGGGTCAGTGTATAGTTTGTTGGGTTGAATCCGGACACGTCATCCTGGGTCAGACTGCTTGCCTGCTGGCATTGAGGGCCCATGAAGCCGGGTGGGCAGAAGCATTGTTGACGGGGGAGGGCGGTTGCGCCTGGGATGGTGATACAGCGACCCTGAAAGGTAATATTACTTTATAACTAAACTAAACTTAATGACTTTAAAAGGTAATTCTGGCTATACACTGGTAATTGGGCTATCCAGCCTATACTTGCCTTTACTGCTACGCATTTTAATAGCAATGTACCTAAGTAGTTCTCTATAGAGGAGTACTTGCAATATTACTTACATTGTTGGCGCAATCACTTTGCGATTCACACTCATTCTTGAACTGGCACACGTCCCCAAAGTACAGTCTATCACAGCGACAGCTGCTGCCGCTGGCAGTTCCGTGGCCGCTGCAATCGTTCTTGTAGTCCTGAAAGTATAACAAAAATACAAATTATATAACTCATAGTTTAGAGAGCAATTTTAAATTTCAATAGTTGACATTGCATTTAGGTTTATTCCAAGTGAAGGATAATTAATGTCATAATATGAATTGTTTTCAATAAACCTATAGTATCTTGCTATGTCATAATTGAAATGCACTTTCTTCATTTACAAGATTACAATGAAAGGCGGTAGAGCTACAGCAATACATTATTAAATGCAGTTATTAGTGAAATAATTTGACATATTGTTATATGATATTGCCCTCTTTTTAATATCTTAGGGGGCTCCTACACCAGGACGATTTCGAGGAAAACTACCGGAAAACTACCAAAAAACTTCCTTTCTCAAGAAGTTTTCTGGTAGTTTTCTTGCAGTTTTCCTGCAGTTTTCCTGCAGTTTTCCTGCAGTTTTCCTGCAGTTTTCCTTCCTTCTCCAGCCAGCTGGGCAGTGTGTGCAAAAAGGGAGGAAGGAAAGGAGAAGTTTTCTGGTAGTTTTCCCAGAAGTTTTCCGGAAGTTTTCTGGTAGTTTTCGGTAGTTTTCCTGCAGTTTTCCTCCAAAATCGTCCTGGTGTAGGAGAGGCCGAAGCAAGTTAAAAAGAAAAAAAAGAAAGTTACTGTGAAGTATTAAATTACACTAAAAATGAAATAATTACTTATATTCATTCATTTAAATATGTCAACATTTACTCAATCTCAACATCGGACCGTTGCAAATGTTAAATTACGTTTAAAAGCAATTATATCTAGCATTCTTGGTTAGGAAACAGCGACCTAAAGATCTTCCTCGGCTTTAAAACATGTTTGAAAATAGGGGGATTACCACAGTTTGCATTTATTATAAGGAGGCAACATTTGGAAGACACAAAAGTAGGGCCGGAAAGGGATTTAAATTATAAAAAAGGGATTTGTACACAAGCATTAAAAGTTTTCCCCGCAGTATTTAAGACACATTAAGGAGCAAAAAAGTTTAGGACAGCAACATTATGCAATGTTTTACAGTAACTAACGTCTATAACAGTAGAACTGTAAGCAAAATATCATACAATGTAATGGCATGATAAGCTTATGCATATTAATAATATTTTGTTCTTATGGCTTGCATATCAGCTTGCATGGTTTACATGCCTTATTAAATATCCAAATATGGGATTATTTTTGAGAAAAAATGGTGAATTGAATACAGTCAGCATAAGGTTATTTATAAATGTATTGCCCCATGTAGCAGCTGAGAACACGACATTTACAGGGTGGCCTATTAATATTAAATCTAATTAATGACTATGAAATTAAAAACATGTAGATCTGCTTTTGTACACAATCGTCTGGTCTTGTATTATAAACATGTAATAAGTCAGTTTCATTGAATATTTATTTGGTGTTTTTTTTGCATCCACATATAATGTTCACCCTGTAAACCCTTTCTTCTGCATTTTGCGGTTTCTAATTACGAGTGCAATTTGTCGGCGGCTTTGTAGCAAATGAGTAAGCCATATGGTGCAGTAATAGTTATTAAAGAAGAAATGGACCTTTTAATTGTGAAAGTTTTATATTTTGGTTGCTCTAATGGGGAGTATGGTCAATGCAACTTTGCGGAAAAGCTAGCATGATATGTAGTATTATTATGGCCACAAGTAAAAGTATAAAACAAAATGTAGTTATTTTAAAACTGTCACTGCATTATAAAAATCAAATTTGGGAGATACATGTATGTAGTATTATTATATAGCATAGTTAAGCAAAGTTTAAAGTATATTTCGACTGTCCAAATGATAAGAAGCAAAATGTGCTAATTTTGTTTGTTCTAATTCTATAAAGAGCTTGATATAAGCATTTGAAAGAGTACTTAACCACTGATGTATGTTTATAGTATAAGTACAGAGCATTAAACATTAACAGTCTCCGTTGGCTCTTCTGAAGAGTTACAATTTTGGATAGAGAGCTCTTATCATTTGGACAGCTGATTTCTGATTCAATTGCTGAATTTTAAACACACATTAAACTTACAAGTGAACAACCAGGCAAAATGTACAGCAACTTCTACCAGCTTGCATTTCTCGACTCCCTCGGGAGATTCATTTCATTGTTCTCTCATGCATGCAAGTGAAATTTTTAATCTGGAAAAAAGGAAAAGAAGTACTTTGCATTTAATTTTCTCAAAGGAGTGTTTAAAAGTGCTGACTGGCGACTAAAAAGGGCATGAATTTATTGAAATACTGGCAAATACATGATTTTGTAAACAATCAAACGTGCATAAAAATAAGCGCCTACGCAATAACCCATTAACAGTTATATAATTTAAAGCTCCACTAAAGTAATATTGAAAATATAATCACAAATTCACATTGATTCTAGTGAGAATGGAAGCACAGAAGTAAAAACTACTTGACGTACAACTATGAGCAAGATTTACAGCCCATGACTATTTCTTCCAGGGGTGAAAAAAGGCCATTTAGTTTGATGCCAGCAAAATCCTATCGAATTGTCATTCTCAGTTTTACTACTGTAGTAGGAATCAATTGCTTTTGACTCTCGGGCGCCAACATTCAAGGCCGCACAGTGGTTTGAATGTAAAAGAAATCAATTTAATTTAAATTATATATCGATTTATTCCAATGTCCGCAGTCAATATATAATTTGCAGTCCATTTTAATTAATTGTATCTGATTTCATACCACTGTGTATTTCTTCAGCAATAGATAAAAATGGAGATGAATTGAAGGCGGAAATACGATTGTAGTAAGTTTTCTAAAATGGGAAGAAAATTAGATCAAATGGGGAACCATTTAAAATGGACCAGAAACGACAGTTTTTAGGCATACTGATATTGCTTATGTAACAAGAAACAAGCAAAACTCATTTATATCTACAAAAAATGGACATTGCATTGGAACATCAAAAATAATCAGAGAATATAGTAACTTCCAACATTAGAGTGAATTTTTAGTAACATAAGATTACCAGTCCTGCAAAATTACAAATAAATTAATAGCCTTCTGTATTTGTTTTCACTGTTCCCCTTTGTGTTGGTCTTGTATTTTTCAAAGGTCTGGGGTGTTCCAATGCTCACTACATACCAATAAACGATATCCCCTTTGGTCATGAAAATCGAAATGCGATTTCAAAAAGAAATTCCTTTTTGCCATTCGGGCACAAAACGAAAATAAAAAGAAGAATCTTGTAAAAATCTCACACGCAAGGAGAAAGGCTCACTTTTAGTGTGTTCTTGAATCAAGTACATGTTAAAGCTACTACTCTATATGTGTGTTCTTCTCAAATAGTACTAGACTGATTTTAGGGCTAACAG
>LR141634.1:0-12078 GCA_900659605.1 Tisbe holothuriae | reverse complement strand
GGAGTTGGAAGAAATTGAGCTGTCCGAATGTGAACCAGAGTTTCTAATTTTGTCAGTAATGTCAGCTAGACAAATGAAAGTGAAAAAAGTAATATATTGATGAAATATTGGAAGCAGCATTTTATTGTTACGTACATAAAATTCGGTAGGTATTGACACATCATACGTACAATAAAAGTTAATGTAAATAAAATATATTATATCCATGAATATCAATTTACATAATACATATCAATTTAAAAATCAAATATACGCATTATTACACAATAAAAGACACTAGTGAAGAAGTTGTTATTTAGCGCATTCCGAAAGCAAGGATAAAATATCTATGTGCATACTCTTGATTCTTGACTTTAAGGGAGTTCCATCTAACATCCTTTTAATTTTCTGAGTGGGCACAAGGCAAACCACAAAAACACATTAAAATGTTCAGTCCTGGTAAAAAAAATATATCGTTAATTATGTTTTAAATCAAAAGTAAGTACATATGTAGTTAGTTAACATATATTGTTGTGATTAGATTTCATCACAATATTAACGGTTTATGCCATTCATATTAATATGACCTTTTCTCAGACAGGAATTTAATGTGTTTTCAGTCGACGATCAGACCGCAAGGACAAATCCAAGGCCGACAGTTGCGAGTTAAGGGACAAATTGTATTTGAGGTTAATATTAAAAGGATATTTTCGTCATCATCATATTGTGGTTTATTGAAATATTAGCAAATCCACGTGGCGCGCAGCTAACTTTGTATCGATGTATGCGGTCAAGCAGAAAATTGTCATTCTCCATACAACAATATTTTCAGTATTAATATTAGCACAATTATTAGGGACATTTAAGGCCGAAGTCTGCGGAATTAATATAGTTCAATCTCGAAACCTCGAGAGAGTCAAGTCCGTCTCGCCTACTAAATCAAAACACTATAACAAAGTTTAATATAATTTATCTCGGATATACTTGAAATTACCAAGAATTTATTCACTTTTAAAGGCACTGCATCCATTTAGTAGAGATACAACAGTTTGAATGAATGGCCGCATTTAGATATTTCCTTAATGATTGCTCCCAATTTGTACAAGCCATCTTTATTTATCCTCTCTAATCATCCCTCCTAAATCATATTTTGCACCTCAACAACTTCCCTCCTTGCTCAAACGGTCTTTTCATCCCAACTTCCTCTTTTTCTTCCTCCTCCTCGTTCAATATCATTCTTCAACCCCTTGAAAGAGGAAATCCAAGAGATTAAACCGTGATCGAAGAAAAGCTTTTTACAGGCGTCTCATCAATCTCAAGATGGATGGAGAAGAAGAACACTCTTTACCACTGTTGTAGCATCGGGGCACAGTGGGATGGCATTAGGAATATATTCTCATGTAAGAGTTCTTATCCTTTCTTTCATCTTGCTCTTCTGACTCCACTGTGCAGCTCTCGTTTTTGTGGTCTTGTCGTTGCTTCCCCCTTGAGAGCTAGCTGCTGTTCAGCCCAACTCTCAGCATTGACTAATGACACCATGTCACCGGGATCGAAGCAGCAGCAGCGGAATAAGAATCCAATCCCAACATGTGCCCGACGACTCCAAACATTCCTCATTGGACACAGAAGCGTCGTCATCATCATTACGTGCTTTATTTGTGGTTAGAAGCTAGAAAATTAAACGCGCACGTGGACCAAAAAGGAAAAGAATAATAAAATCTGGAATTTTTCGGCTGTCAAGAGAATGTCGCTTGCAACGTAAAAAAAGTTTCTCTGCGGAACCCGAAAAAACAATGTGTTGTCATGCATAAAACCTGCTGTACGTACGTACTACACCGCGAAGGAGGAGGAAATAATCATAATATGAGGAAAAGGGTTTTCTGACGTCAGCCACTGACGTATAACAAGAATGTGTTCATAGCTCCGTGGCTTGGATGTTGGAATATCTATCTTTGAACTTACTTCAAGCGGAAGATTTAGACTGTCAAAACTGCCAGCATGAAAACGGGGATATTTTAACGTCTCTTTCTCTCTCAAGAGAAATATCAAAGTGAAAGCGGATAAGATATGATGATCCTCTCCTTTCTTCTATTTTGCACAAGAAGCAGAATAAAAATAAGAAGAACCAATCTTGCCGTTTCATGCATGAATTGATCTTTAGCCGGGGGCGGGGGAAACGCAGGGGATCTGAAAATGAGACGAGTGATATTATGCATATTCGGATCCTAAATGACATAGCGTATGCACATAGCCGCACTTGCTCCCTTTGAGTGTCCGCTGCTAAAAGGGGAAATTAGAAACTGATCTCTGAAGGGCTCTTGATCCAAGAAAGGGCTTCTTTGAATATCATCTTCTTGAAAAATCTTCTTCTCCTCGAGATAAAAAGGAATAAAAACGATACTGGTACGACAAAAAGGGAGAAGATTGCATAAACTGTGTTTGAAAGGGGTGTCAAGAAGGAATCAATTTTGAAAGAGCTTCTACTTTTCTTGAGACACCCTCTTGGAGCTGTCAAACACCGTTGCACTCAAGATACAATTTTTAGAAACATGCTTCTTATTGTGAGCACAAAAAAATGACTTTCGTATATTTCTGTTGCTGCAACAATAACAAAAACAAGACGTCAATCTTGTCAACAGATGATATCAACATCACGATCACAGAGAGAGATATTCTTCCCCGTTTTTGCTCCTTTTCATCCGACTAAAGAACGATCTTCTTCTTCCGAGGCACTTTGTGAGACAATGACCCGGAAAGACGGCGACGATACACATGAAGAAAAACTTGCGATATGAGCGACCATTACTCAAGAACTGACCGAAGGAAAGGAGAAAATATGATGTGAGTCATGTGTGTGTGTGGTCGCAATATTGGGTAGAGCACAAAAGGGGAGGAGGAGGTTGTGGCTATTTATGGTCAACAGCTTGGTGAAAAGGGTAGTACTGCGCTATACCTAGTGACATTCTAAGAGTCGCAGTCATAATGGCAAAACTTCTCCCATCATCAGAATGCAGCAACTTTATCATGATGAAAGTCTGATATGCGTTTTATTGTCATCTCTCGGCTCTGGCAGTTGGCCTTTGTTTCGCCTGTTTGCTCAGTCGAGTTAGTCAGACAGGGAACAAATTATTACAACTTTTTTATGCTGCACAGCTTGAATGGGGCAGAGTCAGATTTGAAAAAAGGGTGGATAATAATACTAAAGAGCATCATTTTCAGCTACCTCTACAATCAAAAGTGTACAACTGAGCTCTATATATAACTCTGGTGGCTATTGAGCTCTGGCACATCATTTGTCACCAACTTTTCATCCTTTTCAACGACGACTATGAAGACCCAGAAATAATAATAAAAATAATATGGAGGGGAGCCGCCACCCAGATTGATATTGTGATATAGAAGAAAAGTATTATAAATGGGCGATTCCGAGTTCGTGCAGGGGAGATAGGATTCATAATGCCGACAAAGAGACTTTTTATACACGAGACTATGAATTCGCCAAAAAGTGGTCCCCACCTGCATGGCTACAGCCTTGAACGACGGATGTTTTTTGCTACTACTGACGTCTGTTGGCAAAATAGGGGAGGTGTCTTCAACCCACAAATCACTTTTCCCTTCTGTGCCCCTTGTTCGGACATAAAAAAACGGTCTGTAAATGTAATTTTCGTTGTTGTCCATCAAGAAACGCCTCCTTACGAACCGGCAAAAAGTCAACAATTGTAGTGTTTAATGGCTGTTTCCGTTTTTTAAAAAGACATTTATACACACATATGAAGCCCATTTCTCTCCCTCCTCTTTCTCTCGCTCTATTGACTCAATGTGCAAAGTCGGAACGGCGGCAAAAGTAGCAAAGGTGCCGACGACGACAACGACACTACTTGCTTACAATAACCTTATTTCAATGCATTGGGCGCTATAGCTAAAAGTAGGCGGAGAGAGATCATCCTCCTCCTTTCGGCTGCAGCTGGAAATAAATTTAGACACGGCTCCTTCAGAAACGACACGGCTAAAGTCAACATTGAAGGATGGATAGATAACAAGAGAGAAGCTTCATGTTATTCTTCTTTCAATGTACAAACGTGGGAATGGTGGCATTGACACTGGCTGAGCAAACATGATATGAGAGATGAAAGAATGAAGAGAGTGCTTTTACACCTTAATCACACGAACACTCTGCCCATCGAAGCGTGCCTGAGCTCCTTTTTTATCGCGCAACGGACAATTGAACAACCTCTTCCGACCTTTTTGAAGAAAGTGATTCAAACTTTCTACTTCATGGATCATAAAGGAATTTTGGAGACGGGTTTCGTTCCCCTCAGTTTCTGGTCAGCAGATTCGACCCCAGCCAGACTGGTCACCACGCTGAGCAACACATGCGTGACATCAAGAGGCGACGTTGGGTGAAAAAAGTGAATAAATTCACCACGAGCATCATTATCACGATGTTAGGAGTAGCTGAAGCAGCTGGGATATACAAGGGTTTACTTTATAAGACATAAACAACTGCAATATAGCAGCCCTGATGGTGTTTTTGCAAGAACGTTAATGGGTTATTCTTCTGGTGTCGCCTTCTTGCCCAAGTGTATCCATCATTAGTCTCATTTTGGCATAATCATGTCATCTTCCTTCCCGCAAGTTTTTAACAAATCGTTTGTGCATTTTTTGCTTCGACGGAACCCCAGGTGGCGCCATTTGGCACAAATGATTGAACTTCTCTCTCCATCTTTTATGGCACGCGTGTGTGAGCGGCCTCATCCGAGCAAACCCGAAAACAAAAAGCACCCAAGAAAGAGGGTTGTAAAAAGGCTGTAATGACTACTTTCCACAGAGAGGAAGAAAAGTTGCTTCCAGTTGAGAAAGCAAGCTCATGTTGCAGCTCCATTTGAGATCGAGAGAGAACGATCTTCTTCTTCTTCTCGTCCTTCCCTTGGGATCTCACTCTGGCTGCCACTCAAAGTTATGATGACACTAATGCGGCCAGCCACAAAATGAAACACACGCTAACTACTAATGGACAAAACTGCCGCCGAGACTTCAACAAGAACACTTTAGACAACATGATGGGCTTTCGCACTTCCATCCTACTATAGCAAGGAGAACTCCTACAGAGAGATGATATTTTGACAATAAAAGAGGCAATAATATTACTTACTACTCTCTTTGCAATGTGAAACAATGCTGCCATTCCCTTTTTTTCTGCCATTTGAAAAAGCTGTTCAATTCGAAACGAAAGAGTTGTGAATAAAAATAGGGAGCTGGTGCTGCTTGCTTAAAGTCGTTTGTTCCGCTTCTTTTGCATAAGAATTTATGTTGTCAACACCCAACTACAATCATAGCTATATTATGAGCACGGTTTTTATTAGACTGCCAGCGAGAGCCGCCCGCCTTTCTGTTGTGTATGAGACTGTGTCCCCAATATTAAAATGAGGAGATAAATGGCTCCAAGACCGACTTGGAAAGGGGAAAATCCCCTTCCAGTTACTGTTGTTATGAAAAAGTGTAAATATGGACTTAGTAAGAAAAGGGTATTTTCTCCCGTCGTCGCTTTATAGCATCTGGTGCCTCTCGTTCTGCATATGTGTCAAGCAAACTGTAACATACTCTCTGGAGAGTAAAAGAGTTGGACGAGATTGAGCTGTCATAACCAGACAGACATTGATATCAATAACGGAAAGTAGCAGCTCTGTGGACGACGTCCATTGTTGGAGTCAAATCAAGCATGAATCAAAGTATGAGCAGAGATTATGCTACACTCAAATAAATTTATGTAAAATAGCCGTGTAATATTTCATGACGGTATTGGTCTGCTAGCTGTCTTTTTATGGCTGAACTTAATCGCGTATTTACATTTCGTTAACTTTTTGCAATGAAAGCGATAGATTGGGCTGCACAATAATAAGTATTAATAGAACAGTAGAAAAATACTCTTTCCATGTATTTAATGCGTTTGGTATTGCTCTAGTAAATATATTAAAAGTGCCTATAATGTAACAAACACCTTGTTTTGCACCGCATTTGATTTGCTCTGGAATCTTTAAAATAAACAGCAGCATCCCACATATGAATTCTAAATGTCCCAACTTGAAATGGCTTTCTTTCTTTCTTTTTTCCTTTGAGCCGCAGGCAATAATAGACCCATATTTTATACGAGTGCGTCGCTTGTTATAGTTTTCTCATATTAGTCTCACAGCGAGACTAATCGACCAGAATGAAATTGCTCCTCGAATGCAGTCGAGTGATTCGGAAATACCGTTTGTTGCTCCAGCGCCAAATATTATAAAACATACCCCGGTTTTATCCGAGAGTCACGAAAAGTTCCTTTCTTGCATTGTGGCCCCAACTCATTTACGAGTGCTGTCAAAAGGAGATCGAGCTGAGCAAAAAAGGGTCTAATCGAATCAAGGGTCTTTGCAGCAAAAGCACAGATCTAATCTCAAATGACACGCGGGGCAAAACAAAACTTTGGTGCCTTATTAATGCTAAAGTGAGCAGCGCATGCAAGACTAGAGCTCTGAGTCTTGATTGTCTTCTTTCCTTCCTCCCTGAGAGATTAAAGCGATTATGCGCAGACCGAGCGGAAGGAACCCCAGAAGAAGAAGAAATGATAATGAATTTCATTGTTTTAACCCGCTGCATAATTGCTTAATTGTGCGTGGATCTCACTAACTTTTGGCAGAACAAATGACACGGATTTCAGCGGAGGAGGAGTGATTTCACTTTTAAGACCTCCGTTTAGCAGAGAGATCAGGAGCAAAGTGTCGATTAAAAGGGACTTTGAGTTTAATTTTTGAAACGACGTTATATTTACTGAAGGATTTAAGCTTTGAGTGACCGGCGTCACTTAAGTGAATAAGTCTTAATTCCCTTTTAAAAAGATATATGAAGCCGCCAGTTGGAGTTTGGAGGAAATCCACGGATCGTGCTTGAGTCCCTGCGCGGCAGATTAATCCCCGTTTAAGGCCTTTTGACATTTACTTGCAACGACGACGACGACGACGATACATCTTTTGGGGTTAAGACTGAAATATGTGGTTGAACTGCAAGTGGGCGTGTTGGAATCAGTCTGTGATCCCTTTTGGAATTTTAGAGTATTCTACACTTTTTCAAAGAATAACATTGGGATATAATCTCTTCAAACCCGCGGTAATGCACAAAAAGTTGATGTCTAAAAAGTAACTCTTGGATGATCCTCCTTCTCCACTTCTCCTTGTTTATTTATGCCAACAACCATTGAGAGTTCAAAGAGAAGGATAAGAAGTCAAAGGAATTCTTTATTCTTTTCGGAATGCTAATAATATCGCTAATCCTCGCCCTTTATTTCGACAGCAGTGTTTGCGAGAGGAATCGACTCTGACAGCTCAAAAATAATGCTTTTTATACTCTTAATATTGAGCAGTAGCTCTGAAGGGATGTTTTGTATTTTTGCGAGTGTTTCAACTGATAGGGTTGCCATTATGCGTCTTAAATATAAAGAAAACAACATTAAGAGCCCTTTCATATACTGTATACTAATGTAATAATATGGCAACCCTGGTCTTGTACAACCATGAACTTCTCCTCGTAGTATCAGCAGTGGCTGACAGCAGATCTTTAGAGATCCGAAAAGAGTCTCTGATCCAATTCAACAATTTCACACTTGTCTCTCAAAACTGGATCAGCTCAGAACCGAGCTCCATGAGCAGCGTCGTCTGCGTTTATATGCAACCAATAAACGAATATATGTAGAATGCTGCCGCTGCCAATAATGCATCGTTGCACCTCTCTCTTCAAAAAATGGGTCCTTGACTAACTTCACTTAAAAGCAATCAATCTTTTCCACATATGAGTCTCGCTTCCAAAAGTCCCGATTTCCCTTTTAACTTCATCAATATCCATGAATGATATCCCTAAAATCGTCGTCGCTAAATATGTTTGAAAGTCAAAATTGTGTCGCGCTTGTCGCTGGCATCTGTCACCTACACATTAGAGTGAAAACCAGTAGCCAGCCAGCCGGAGTCCCCCTTTTTCAAAAACTGTTAACATTTGCGCCACTTTGTTGAAGCCCCGTTTATTCTTCTTTTCCTTTCTGACCCAGTCATGCAAGTCAAATGAGCGACCGCAGCACAGAGTCAGAGAGCGAACGAACGGCATCAAGCCGCCGAAAAGTCAGACAGCCAACGCTCGTTGCGTCACTATGAGAGAGCGTCCACTAGCGATCAATTCTCAATTATACCAGTTAACTATCCAGCTATTTATACGTTGAGAGTTCAGACAAAGAGCTTTCACACTCCTCTTATCTGCCAGTGCAACTGTCAAACGAACAAGAAGAAAATTGGCTGTTTAAAGTGAAAGCAAACGTCTTCTTCTTATCGTTCACGCTTTGTTGCCTTCTTTTTATTCCCCTTCGATGATCGTTTTCCCATCGAATCTTGAGAGTTTTAGAGGGGAAGAAGAAAAAGTTTCTTCCAACCCGAAGGCCACTTTGTCAAAGGATGCTGACGCGAGGGAAACTCTCAAGTACACCAGTGCAGAACATTGATTTTGTTTAGTTGTATGCTCCCATATATTGCATGTAAGACCACTTCCAAGGAGCAACAAAGGCCATTTATGAATAGATTGGAGCTGACATGGAGCAAAAAGGATAAAAAAGGGGAGCAGCACCATAAATTCTTGTAGAGATCCTTTACGTCAAAGCGGGAAATATGGGCGGATAGAAGAAGGAGAAAGATGCTTTAAAACGGAAGAATGTCCGATCGAAAATAAAAAGGGGAATATTTAAGAAGAAGACGTCGACCGTGCAGAATTAGACAAATTTATGATGACGACAGTTTTATGCACCCTGGATGTAAATCTGTTCCCTTCCTGACATGTTCATGAGGTGCAATTGCATTCCAGTCTGGACACGATGAAAAGAGAAACTCTTTGTTCTTTGTTTCCTTATTCCCCATTGAGGAGTCTCTGCTCATAGACGTCGTAAAGTGAGAAGAAGAAGAATTAAACTGTCTTGCAGCATGTGTCTGAATATCCCGGGAGAAGAAAATCATCGGGTAATATTTGGCATTTTCTAATAATATTCCGAGTCCAGCGGACCTGATGTGAATGCGTAATCGGAGTGCAAAATACAAAGACCACCAAGGGTGGTAGCTCGAAAAAGATCTCGCTCCGATATGTTTATATGTCAAGGACTATTTATATCCCGACTTGTTTATTCAAAGCATTAAAGCCGCCCCAGGATAGACGACGACATCGATGACAAGAAGTCGCGTAAATTCCTTTCGATTTCTAAAGAATGCTGAAAATTGGGTTTATGGTCTTCTTTATATTGGTGCGCGCATGTGTGCGTTTTATAACAGGGCTTGTTGGGCTGAATTTGGTCTAAATAAGGAAAATAGTTTTCATTAAGCATGGCATTTTCTTCTCTTAAGATGTTTTAGAAATTGCGAGTAGTACATTGCAACTCTTCATTCCAACCGTGTATGTGCGCTCTCTCCTACTTTCCCGGCACCAACTGACTGTATGAGAAATGGATGCTCTTTCCTTCCACTTCCTTTCATAAGTTTCCCTTTTTATTTATTTTCTTCCTTATGACGATGACGACGATTATGGCTGTTGTCAGGGCTCGTTTGACCATCACAGCAGGAAGCGCCATTCATTTATTATTATTTCATACTTCCATTGACTCCTTCAAAAGTGAAGCTCAATACAAATAGCATTTGGTGCAGGAGCTAGCTTCATCATCATTTGTGAATAAACCTTTTCAGTCTTTCTTCCTTTGTGACAACCTTTTCCTATTGCAAAATAATGTTCCATCACTTTTTGTGAAAAGGAATCAGTTTTCAGTTTTCTTCTCAGTCTCACACAGTAGCTGCTGAGTCTCTCTTTCGCTATTCTTCTCTGCAGAAGTCACAGAAAATAATAATATAAATCTGTGATTGATGATGGAAAATCGACAAAGAAATGTTACATTAGAAGAAGAATGGCAAAGAGCAGTTTAGTTTTGGGGGATATCATCCAGATTAGTTGTATTACATGGGTATCAGCTAATAGGTTGAAGAGAAACCTTGCTTGGGTCTTTCTAGTCAGTGCTAAAGCAATTATAAATAGAAAATCGTGTTTTTGCTACGACTAGAAATTGTTCTCCTCAGTTTCATGGTTAAATTAAGGTCTAAAAAGCTGTCTCTCATGCCAGGTTTCTTGTGTGTGTTTCTGGAGGTGCTAATTGGTCTGGCTACATTCTACTCTCATCTCTCATGCGAGGAGGGGTCATATATACTCAACGATGGTAGACAGGTCATACATGTGAATAGGTGGGGAATAATTGGGTCTGGTGGAGGATTGAATAGGGCCTATTCTTCATGTATGATATATCCATGAGAAAAGGAAGAGAAGCACGCGTCTGCCCGAACGGTTAAGGAGCTCGAGAGAAAACCACTTTGGCACCACATTTAATGAGAGGCCATTAAACAAAATCCAAGGAGACTCTACAATCCTTGAATTCTTTGACTCTTTGTTTTAATGTTATCTAGCTGGCTGTGGTAGCAATAATTGCAATTTAATCTGTTCGCATTTTGTTTATATTTATTCTTAAATTCTTTCTGTGTGCCTTAGTGGCGGCGGCCCACCCAGTGAGAAGTTTATTGATCTCCAGCTGGGCTGTTGACGAGTGAGTGAGTGGTAGTGGTAGTAGTAATACGGGCTCAAGGACTGATATCTGATGTAACTGTGCGTGAGTTTGTGCCTTACTGTCTGTCTGTCCGACGTTGTAGCACCTAAACTGCTTTGAACATATTAAATGTGATGGATGCGCCGTGTCAATGGAATGCTTTGATGTGATCGTGATTAAAAATGTTCAAAGGCACGTGGAAGAAAGATGATGGAGAAATTATCTATTAACATTCAGAAACCCACGTGGAGAATTCTTCCGATTGGCAGCTTGATCCAAGTATGTCTCTGATGTCGGATGAGCAATTTTGATGCTCATTCACCCGGAGGAAACTATTTTTTCATCACTTATCCGCCAGCGGGTTTGAGGAGATCTTCATTTCAGATACTCTGGGACAAAGGGATGAAACAGGTTGATGGGAAAATGCATTCCTAGGATGCAAGAAGCGCTTGGTGTCGAGTGTTTGTATTACAGATTTCACAGCAGACAATCCAATAACCATAAGGATCACATAAAGGACTGTCCTCCAGTCCTCACCTGTCTCTGTACCATCATCATTCGCTCGAGCGTTAAATTGATCCAAGTATTGCATTCCTGTTTGAATTCCTCGCCCGCTTAAAACCCTCCTCCAATTGGAGTGGAGTCCAACCGCTCTGTGGGCGGCCCAAAACACAACAAGAAGACATCATGCAGTTAAAGCTAAACGAGAAGAGAAAAGGATTACTTACGTTACGGGTCCAATATAGGTTTGCTCAGTTCATTCTCTGCTGATGCTAAATGTCGCATGGTCCCCATTTATAATAAAAGCTCTTTATCAAAGCATGAAACGGCGTTTTCCCCTTTTGAATTTAATATTCGGTCCGTGTGTAACGAGGAGACTGTCTGACTAATGTCTTCCACTCTTTTTACAAATTATTTCATCACATTGATCCCGACTGGTGAAGTCATTAGGACGGTTTTTTCATATCATTTCGCTCCGCTGACTTCTTTCGAGTTCACTTCTGCGGACAGCGGAGGAGGAGGCTTTATGAAATTTCATTCATTGCATACGGGTTTGAAATGGTTATAAATGAGCATTTGTTGGAATACCAAATGGCAACCCTGACACTATTTTTTTCTGTATTCTGTCAGCCGCAGCCCACGCATTAGACGCCGCAAAATGATTTCATTCAGCGGCGATCGATTTTAATGTACGACTAATTAGATCAGCTTGCAAAAACCGTTTCATTATTGCGTATATGTTGGAACCTCATATCATCTGCCTCTAGAGCTCCCCATTTAGTGTATCAGATTGATGGATGCATGCCCAAAAACTAGGGAAACAAAGAGACTTTAATACAGATGATGAATCAGCCGAAGGAGAGATTTAAGCCCATTGCATGCTCGTTTGTCAAAGAGCTAAATTTGTTATTATACCCTCTCTCTCTCTCTCTCTCTCTCTCTCTCTCTCTCTCTCT
>LR141633.1:0-12087 GCA_900659605.1 Tisbe holothuriae | reverse complement strand
TCTCTCTATCTATCTCTCTGTCTCTCTCTTTATCCTAGTCCCGGTCTCTCTCTCTCCCTCTCTCTCTCTCTCTCTCATCTCTCTCTCTCTCCTCCCTCTCCCTCTGCAGCTCTGGTTCTTCTCTTTCCAAAGAGTTGGGCTTGAGATGTAAACACAAAGTCATCTAATTTGCCATTTTTCATCATTTCAAAGGCATTTCATAAACAAACATAAATAGTTACAGAAGTAATAACACTACATAATCTAGCATTCCTATCTTGCCTTCGAAGCAAATCCTGTAGCTTGACAAAGGTTGCACGTTGTGCAAGGTGGTTGTCGACCAGTGTTTGGTTGGTTTACTGCTGGCTGATCATTAGTAATGGGATTATTGGGTTCGATGGGCTGAAAGCTTACAATATATTTTAAATAAAAATATTACTGCACTCAATATTAAAGAACTGAGTCAGTGTAGGAAAGGAAAGTTTTTTGTTATGAGCTCCGATTTTACTTACTGTCTGGCTCCCATCATCAGACTATATTGGCTTTAACTTGAGGAACAAAGATACACTCTAAAAAGACTGAGCTAATTCATATACACCAAAAACAGTGTTAAAATGTATATGATATGCACTCAAATCAATAATCAATATTAAGAATAGCATTCCATTTTTAGATCAATATATGCCTATTGTAGTTGGTTGTTTTTGGACCTTTGCGTTTTCACTTCTATCCTTTCTATATGGCAGGTATTCATATTAGAATAATCGTAAGCAATGAAAAGCAGCATGATCGTAAATAACTTTGGTTGTATTTATATGTGCAAAATATGTATATTTCTCCTACCAAGATAGCCATACTTAGAAATCATTTTGGCATTCCATTAAGTGTATTAAGTGAAATTTAGAGTGACAATGCTTCTTAATGTACAGTATATATATTTTAATTGCTACAATATTATGCAAAAGTACTCGTACAGTCTACCAGGCTGTTCCAGCCATTTCTGGAGGTTTTTCATGTTGATTTTGTTTGTTTAAGGAAACCTGGAATTTAGATTATCATTATTCATTATATTAGTGAAATAGCTAGACTCAAATTCTGTAACTGTTTAATTTACAATAAATCATTGTTAAATAAAAAAGGTGAACAATTGTATAACATTGATAGAAAACAGGGACTAGTTGACCTTTTTGGCATATAGTACATCCTTCTTCCACTGCATTGTTAGGATAATTCTAGAACTGCATAACATAATTTCAATACAACTCATAATAAGTCATGTGGGGGGCCGTGGTAGCCATATTCACAAGTCGCTTGACTCCGACCCAGTAAGTTGTGGGTTCAAATCCCCTTGCGGCATGATGATGAAAAATTGTTAATTTGGATTACTAATGAATTAATCAAAAGTTAGTGCACAAAAATATACAAAAAGGGAAGACTAGTAAATTATTAAATATATATAATTATAATCATTTTATTCAAAGCCAACCTCTGAGTGTACTAATGTCCCAATGACTCCTCTCCCATAATTCTTCTCCATGCATTCTAAGCACATGTCCATGTCACACTGTAGACATCCAAAACAATTGCCTCCATTATTCTTCGTTGTAAGTGTGGATGTCCCAAGGAGTCCAACTTCTTTTATGCAACCCAGTCGGTTGTTGTGGTTGAAGTTGTGGCCAAGGTAACCAAGGGAGCAGAAGAAACGAGGTCTTCTGAAAAGTGACAACTTTATATGAAAACTCAGCTAAGTGACAGGTCTAAACCGACAAATAGTTCTTAATTTACCAATACTTCTACCCACAAATGTGTATAGTAACCAAGGGCCTCTGAAAAGAGGACTGCGCACTACAGAAGTGTACCGAAAAATTGTATCAACTTAACTCAGCTAATTTAAAAGCTACTGCTATCTGCTTTTATCACCATGAAGTTTGTGCTCATACAAAGACAGAAACATTTTGTTTAATGGGGTTGGATGAAATATTTCCCTTTTATGGCACTTTTCTTTTTCGGTACCTTCCCGTAGGTAGTACTACCCATTTAGAAGTATGCAGTCCTCTATTCAGTGGTCCTTGATAGTAACCCATACATATATGGGATTCTAACAGATGGTCAGAACTGATACACTGTAATAAAATTTGTATAGTAAACAATTACACATATAATTATGTGATTCTAACAGAACTGATAGTCTGATACACTGTAATTTTGCTTTGAGCTTTATGGAGTGTGGTTATGTAAGCATTACAAGTGGTGTTAATATTTAATAATTTACTTATTTAACAACACTCTCTACTCACAGTTTCTTTGGAATGATCCTGATATTCTGACTCTCACATAATTCACATTTAAGATGTGGAAACCATGGCATTGCATCAATGGTTGCTCTATGAGTGTTCATACAAGAAAGCCGATGGTGGGTGAAATCATCCTTGGAGAAGCAGGGTTGCCAGATTGTTGCCACTTTCTCTGTCCCTTAACTACTTTTTCTTGTTCTCTCTAGTTATGGTATACTAACAAAGTAAGTTTTCCCTAGCTCTATTTCTAATTTTTCATTATGTGGATAATAATTACTTAAATAATTATAATAACAGAACTAAACACAAAATCAGTGTTGCATTTTGTTTTAAAGCAGAGTTGTTTGGTGCCAGTATTCCCTCCAAGCACTTTAAAAGTAATGCCATACATAAAACACTAACCAAATGAAGCTGGCAACCCTATTCCTGCCTTTGATGAAAATCCCGTTGCTTGACATAGATTACAAGTGGTACATGGTGTTTGTCGACCCCTGTTTGGTTGTTGAACTGCAGCTGCAGCAGCAGGTTGACTGGTAATGTTGGGCTTATTGGGCTCGAAGGGCTTGGATCTTAAAATACATAGTTTAGGAAGTTGTTAGTACAGTTACATGTAAAGTTTACCAATCATTACATGCATTACAAAAAATACACATTAAAGCAAATTAAGAGGTTTCCCTCACGTCGAAATATGTGCGTAATAGGAGAGAGTTTTCAAAGTAATTTTATTCAGTAACAAGTTATAGTCATTCTTAATGCATCTCATTTTTAGAGAAAGTAACTTGTAATTTCAAATGTAATAATGCCTCGTACGTGATCGTACATAATATATTAAATTAAATTATTAACATAATTCAACTTACGGTGTTGTTCCCATGTTTTGGTTAGCTTCTTTTCAGCACTGATTATTAAGCACTAAAGGAACCAAGGTCGCGTCTAGCATTTAATCTACTCATAATCTACAATCGATATAACCCTAAATCGATACGTAGCTGCCCATTATATTTTTTCGTTTCGTATGTGGCTTTTCAAATCTCTTTTAGACGGCAGGTATTGAAGTTAATATCATATTGTTGGGTAATTAACTGTAATAAACAAGGACCTTATAATTCTATAACACTGTAGTCAAAGTCTAGCTGGCAGACTAGTGGGATTCATCACAGGGTTTAACTCCCTGATCTACCACAAGTCCAACATTGGGAATGTGAGTAGTAGCATTTGTCGCCTCCGTGAGGAGGAGAGAGAGGAAGCGATACACCTCGGCTGTCCAAATGATAAGAGTTCTCTAGCCAAAATTGTAACTCTTCAGAAGAGACAACAATGACTTTTATCGTTTAGTTTATGCTCTGTGCTGATACTTATTGAGTACAAAAGAGGTTAAGGACTCTTTTGAATGCTTATTTCAAGCTCTTTGTAGAATTAGAAGAAACAAATTTGGTACCTTTGGCTTCTTATCATTTGGATGGCCGACCTAGTCGAGTCTTGCCCGGCAGTATTGCTTCACAGCCTCGATCTTTTTGGCTTCTTAGGCCTTTCTGGTGGAAACTGGTATGTGTGCGACCTCTTTGCTTCATCCGGAAAGAAAAGATCCGAGATCTTTTAGGAAAATGACTCAAAGTAAATGAAGATCATATCACCTCCCTTTCATTGGTCCACCTGGCAGCCCTGGTCTGCATGTAGTGCTGATGGAACCAGAACCGGAAATCGAAAATGTCATCAAAATTCTTTTGAGAGGCCAACAATTCAATGTGGAGATTATTTTGAGGAGATTAATTTGTGTGAAATATAAATGAAAGTCGATCACGTTTCTATAATTGTGCACCTAATACTGTAATATAGAATATGTAAAATAAAATTAATGCAGCTTGCTCAATCTGTACTTTTCAATATGGAAGGTATTTATTTGATAATAATGCACGCATAATTTGGGGACAGTTTCTTTATATAGATATTATTCAATAGTGACATTGTCTGTATTTAATTGAAAGCTTTAACCATGGTGCGTATTAAGATAATTGCAATGTAAATTAATAGCATGAGGCATATAAAGATATGTGTAGTAATCGATCTACAGGGTGTTTCATTTATATGTGTTATTATAATGGCTCAGAAATGGCTTTAAACGAGTGATTTTGTGTGCTCTTATGAAGTAAAAAAGTGAAGAGCATATTAAGAAATATTATATGAACAAGTTTGCAAGTATCATATATATATTTGATTAAAATTGGGACGCACTACATCTGACCCTGCAAATTGGAGATTTGCTGGGACACTAGCAATTTCCCAAGGTCAAAATTTGCCTGTTATGTTTTACCAAGGTTATGTGCACTTTTACACAAAAATCTTTATAGTAAAAGTTGTTGTAAAATGATTAAGTTTAGTAGGAAAAATTATTGATTTTTATTAAAATGTTTTCTACTGGCTGTACCAGCCATAATTCAGATGAGCGCCCCCTGGGATTGGTCCCAGAATCACCAAAAATCTCTACAAGCACAATCTTACACCCATGTGTCTGTTAACCGTATACTCAATTATACAGGCAAGTTACGTATTAAAGAGAGGCTCAAAAAATATTTCTTGACATGGTCTTCACTTTTTACTTCATAAGGACAGCCGAATTCCTCCATTTAAGGCCGGTTCTGGGTTGATATAATAACACATATAAATGAAACACCCTGTAATTCTATATCAAGCTTGAAAGAAGCATTTGAAAGTGTCCTTTACCTCTTATGTACTCTTATGTCTCAGTACTGAACCTAAAACATGCGTTAAAAGTCTTTGTTGGCTCTTCTGAAGACCTTCAATTTTGGCTAGAGAACTTGGGTTATTAAAGTTGTTTACTGTTATGAGTTAAACAATCGTAACTTTGTTAAACAATAACGTAAGTTATTGGAGAACATTATTGGATTATGTTTTGCATTATTTCAACAGTTCTAAAAATCACATTTATATTGCAGCGCCACCTGTGCTGCTTTCGCGATATTAAACGTCGAACAGATCACGGACAAAATGAAATAAGTAACACATGTCAATGTTTAACTGCGTCACTAAGATTCCTTGGACTTACTTTAGTATTCAATCTTGTACTTTTCCTATATCACATGTGCACGCGTAATCTATGACTAAGTTTAAGGCATTTTTCATGTTTTGGGCCACAATTTCCCAGACGGACAAAGCAAAATGTCTTAATTTTGATTAGAAGTCGTTTAAAAGCGAGAACAAGTATATTGCTCGTAATCTATGGAACCATAATTATCAGCTTCTTCACCAACCGCTTGTTTGCGCGGCATTTAAACATCTTTTTAAGAGGTCAACGCCCAAAAACGTGCTCTACAAATGCGGCTGTTACCCTTTTGGGACACGCCCGAAAAGGAATTTGTTGATTTCACGCTATGTTAAAGGGACAAAAGTAGTCACGTTGCTATTCAAAAGTAGGGCTACTGCTTTAGCACATTCTTTACAAAATATACACTAAAATGGTAAAACAAAATTAAAATGTTACTTAGGGCGCACACGGAGTTGAACCATGGACCTATCGATCTGCAGTCGATTGCTCTACCACTGAGCTATACACCCTTAGCTGTCAGAACAGGTCTTACTTTAGGTATTCCTGCTCCATACATGATCTCCTTTGCATCCGCCCACTGCATCCCGGGAAACTTGTTCTCAGCGTCAATGTCCCTGTGAAGAACTATTCTTCGGGTCATTTCAGCTGATGCATAGGCACTATGGATACAAAGTTATTTAGTCACTGTAAGCTGTATTAGTAAAAAAAGGTGTAAATTGTACCTAAGGCTGTTCGGATAAGTGCCAGTAGGATTGTCCTTGGGAACTGTGCATGTGTTGCCTCCAGCTTGTGCAAGGAAACTGAACTCCAAATCAGAGGGAGACGATTCGCCATAGTTGCCACCCAAAGACAGACCTTTTATTCACATAAAATTAATATAGTTAATATGCTGCATTTTTTCATTATATGAAGCTGGGGGATAAACTTTAAGGTATAATATAGTTTATGTAGGGGTATCTTGGGTATTATCATTGTACATGACAACATGGGGTTGAGTTTAATTTTCTTACTAACCATTCCTTCCAAGCCAATCTCCACCACTAACCAGACTATGCAACTTGCCCCTATGACCAATATCATGGAAGTAGCTTGATAGCCCGTTGCTCGAATATCCATTTGTAGTATCATAACTCGCTATGATGGTTGCCAGGTCACCAAGCGGGGTGGCGCCGGTGTCGCCGCTCGTGTCCGAGTCGAGGCCCACCTTGAAGTAGTTTAAATATTTATACTCAGAATTTCCAGAATTTCCCACTAGATGGCGCCATGACTCAAAAGTAAAACAATATAATTATTACAGTTAAAACAAGGAGGGATTGTAATGTGGCTCCATCTAGCAAACTGCGCAAAAGGTTGAGAAGAGAACAAAATTTATCTGGTACATATCTACAAGAACTTTCTTGCATATCTACTTTATGGAACTTAATTACCAATAAAATACACTGATGACGATCAGATTCAAGATCAGATTCGAGTCAAAGTAATGATTACTGTTAAGTTTTAACAGAACTGATCTCGGCTGTCCAAGTGATAGGAGTCATAAGGTACCAAATTTGTAGGTTTTAATTCTACAAACAGCTTGCAAAAAGCAATTAAACTAGATGTAACCTGACTAACCTCATGATTGCTATGTATAGTATCAGTACAGAGAATAAAACATATGTTAAGAGACTTCATGGGCTCTTTGGAACAGTTACGATTTTGGCTAGAGAATTCTTATCATTTGGACAGTCGATCTGCCACTGACTGTCAGAGTTCTCTGGATCTAATTTAACGAAAATATTACCAATAAAATACATTGATAACGAATTGCTAGAGTCATTACTTTTACCTCATAGTTACACGTCGGCCTCATGTTATCCGCAGCGTTTGCCATTAGAGTCATTACTTTTACCTCATAGTTACACGTCGGCCTCATGTTATCCGCAGCGTTTGCCATGGCAAAGATCTTTGAGGAGCTCCAGGTCTCGTAGACGGGCTCGGACGCGATATTACATTTTTGAGCAAAGTAATTGTAATTTTGCCAAAATTAAAGTAATTTAGTATTGATTACTTTTACCTCATAGTTACACGTCGGCCTCATGTTATCGGCAGCGTTGGCCATGGCGAAGATCTTTGAGGAGCTCCAGGTCTCGTAGACGGGCTCGGGCGCGATGCCGCCGGGGTCGGAGGAGAAGTATTTGTAGTAGACGTTGGAGTCCGAGGTGCGGCGAATAAGAATGAGCTGAAAAAATGAAAATATATGTTGACAGCTGTGGGATTCGAACCCACGCCCTTTCGGACTGGTGCCTAAAACCAGCGCCTTAGACCACTCGGCCAAGCTGCCTCTTGGTGAACGTCTTCAAAGTAAATCTGGAAACATATCAAGCGAAACGTAGAGGTTGATACTGTGTTTTTTACCGATTTATGCAGCGCCATCTATCGAGCAGTCCAAAGAGTATAAAAATGTATATTTACATATATTAAGCATAAATTATAATTTTAGAGTGGAGTTCAAGAATAGTTTGTATATTAAAATATGTTAAAACATCTTTGAAGATAAATATTAGAAATGGAAAAGAAAAAGATCTTTCGAGCACGGCAGGATTCGAACCTGCAATCTTCTGATCCGTAGTCAGACGCGTTATCCGTTGCGCCACGCGCCCATTAATACAATGGTTACATAAAATGAGAAACAAATATATATTTTTCTGCCATTAATGAAACTGTCGTATTTTACAGTGCAGTGTGAATGTAATGTAGATGAGAGTGATTATGTGCACATTATGTAGTAGAAATTGCTATTCATTTGATAAGGTCCTAAATTTATTAATCCGAGGAGACTAATTATGAATAAAAATCATGAAAATGGAGAATGGAAAGTGAAGAACTTAATAGAACTTCTGTGACCAATCTACTCCTAAACCGCGGAGCATGATGTAGTCTTGTCTGGCTCCTGTGTGGTCTGGGCTGACCTGTGGGGGCCCCGGGGGTCAAACAGAAGGTGGATCCATTAGAGATCGCATGGGGAACTCAAGCTTTGCGATGAATTGATATATGATTGGTTTTGCCAATTGTAATAAGAGAATAGAGATGTTAAAATGTTTCATGAGGATCCAATAAAGTAGCATAAATGTTGATAATACTGTAGAAGAGAGTGACGACGAATCTCCTCTTTGCAGCTATTAATTTTATGATAATACTTCCATGCGCGCTTCCTACTTTTTTCATCATTTTTGTCCATCACTAGCTGGTTGAGCCTGTCTCTGAATAATCATTGTAAATATACGAGTATGTGAGAGAGTTGGGAAATATAAACAGTAAACAGTAATTTTTTCCTCTTCATCTTAGCTTTTTTATGGTCCGGCCGCCCACTCACACCTAATCTGTTGTCGTCACTCTCTTCTATATTTTTAAACGTATTAATTATACAGTACATATAAAATATAAATACAACCATCATTGCCATTTGTTTTGTTTCTTTTTCTTAAAATACCGTGCGCACGAAAGAAAGCTTTTTCGCCTAGACGAGGTTTTTATGCTGATGAAATGCCTGAGATAAGAAGCATGCAAGAAGTCGAGAGCTCGGCTGTCCAAATGATAAGGGTTCTCCGGTCAAAATTGAAACTGTTCAGAAGAGCCAACAAATGTTTATGCTCTGTACCAATACTATAAAGGTACATAAGGAGGCAAAGAACTCAGTCTTTCAAATGCTTATTTCAACCTCTTAAGCTCGTTATTACAATCAGCACAAACTTATTTGGCACTTTAAGTTTCTTATCATTTGGACAGCCGGGCTTTTTGATATGGGACAACAACCTTGGGGGAGTTTAAAGAAGGGGGACCTTAAGGTCAAGGGCTCAACAAGAACTTTAGTGCGGCTGTCCAATTGTTCATTCTTGTGTCATTTAGGATTTTCTCTTACAATGCAATCAAGTACTTTTTGCTTCCAAATTCCATTATCGCCATAATTACCTATTGTTTCTACTTTCCCCACAATTATATATTTAATAGCTTCAAATAGTTTCGATAGCTTGCGTGTTGTATCAAAAAGGACTTTTGCAATAGGCTCAATTGTTTCTATTTGCACGGACTGTATTTGTAACAGGTTATAAGTCAGCTTTCCAAGTGCTAAGAAAGAAAAGGTGCGAAATATATTTGTTCCAATTCTATAGAGAACTTAAAACACACATTTCAGAGAGTCCCTAACGTCTTACATACTTTTGTGGTACAGAGCATACAACATATGTTAAAAGTCTTCGTTGGCTCTTCTCAGTCGCAATTTTGGCTAGAAAACTCTTATCATTTGGACAGCCGAAGTGATATTCTGTTTAAATAAGGTGGTATTAACATTTTCGACTCTATTAAAGTTACTTTATTATGAGTTTGTTTAACAAAATACGTGGATAATTCTTAGCTCACTGTGGATTTCTACTTAAGCTGATGAGAATGGAAATATAAATTCTTGCAGTACCATAGTGAAGTTAAGCAAAAAGCGCGTGTCCCTTATCACAGTCGCACTGTACGAAATGTCAACAGTACAATATCAAAACACATGCCAGGATTTAGCCAGCCATGTTAAATGAGTATCTTAGCATGATTATTAGTCATTGACAGTTAAGACACAAGTATTAATTGATTAATCAGCTAATTAGCCATTCGATAATTATGTAAAAGTGATTAAAATAGTCTTAATGTCAAGTTATAGCATGTTCTACATACGTAAGTGGCATTAATTTTAGCCAGCCATCTTTAATGAATTTTTGCATTATTATTAGTAATAAACAGTTAAAATACTAGTATTAATAGATTAATCAGCTAATTAGCTATTCAATAACTACATACATGAAAGTGTATAAATACAATTTCAATGTCAAATTATAGTATTTTCTACCTAAGTGACACATTCTTAGAATGTGCTTTGATATTGTACTGTTTATGTGTGCCTATAAGATAAGGACGTGCGAAAACCGAAAACCGAAAACCGAAACTCGGTTTATTAAAAAAACGAAACCGAAACCGACTTCGGTTTGCAAAAAGTCGGTTTTTGGCCTCATGTCGGTTTCTAGTTTTGATCAAGTTTTGTATTAAAATGGTCGGAGTTTCATCTTGTGTACCCATAAAATAGATTTCCTATTTTTTGTATAGAGATATACTCCTATTGCTGGTTAATGTGAAAATGTAAGAAATTGCTGCATTCTGATATAACATATTAATGAAACTCTTTTGTCCTGAAGAATGCTTACTACATATGTCAAAAACCGAAAACCGAACCGAAAACCGACTGTCGGTTTATTTGCAAACCGAAACCGAAACCGACGTCGGTTTGTAATTTGCACACATGCTTATAAAATGGCAACATTTTACATTATGTAGAACTAAATTAAATGACATGAAACCAGGCCGGATGAATTATGCAATAAACCACAGGCAAAAGTGTCAATTGTTTGCCCAATCGTTACATTAACCTAACCCACTGTTCCTCCTTCCAGGTCGCCCTCATCCGCATGACCTCAGATGGCAACCTGCCCGCCGACCAGCGCCGCAACTACAAGAACGTGTTCGACGCGCTCTTCCGCATCTTCCGGGAGGAGGGGCTGCTCACGCTGTGGAGGGGCGCGATCCCCACCATGGGAAGGGCGATGGTGGTCAACGCGGCGCAGTTGGCAAGCTACTCGCAGGCGAAGCAGTTCATTCTGGGGATGGGTGAGTTCGACTTAATAGTTAAGGGCCATGATTGGAGTATAGGATCCGTTGACTTTGTCTAGTCTGTACCAATGTAACTGCTTGATTTCTTGGTACTTATTTCCACTGTCCAGTATGTCCATCAGTCTTGATATGGTAATATTATACTTTTTAACCCTTATCCGCTTTGATAGGCCCACTTATCGAAGCCTGCACCTGCTGTAATTAAATATTTTTCGTGTCTCCAAGGAGCGTAATACAAAAAAAAATGAACTCGTAGTTTTATTTTATGATCAAGTCTGTTTATTATTCCATTTTTACATTTTATATTACATTAAAAGTGCATTATAAAGTCGGAATATTCTGCCACTTACCTTAAATCACGTTTTTCTAAGCTTATGAATGAGCTTAATAATTCAGTTACAAATTGTATTTTAGATTACAAATTCAAGTACCTACCTGTTTAAGACGCAATGAATTAAAAACCCTGTTGTCTGGCGAAAATTCTACAACAGCCAAACTTTTCCCTTAAAAATATTCCAGAAATTCTTATATTCTTCGAAGTCTGTTCAAGTCATTTCAGATAATTATTCAAAGATTTCTTAAATCGTAACTTCGTTTACTGTATTGGCTTAATAATGAAGCCTGTACAAAAAACTGACCTAAAATTATTAGGTTAAAAAATGCCCATCTAATGGATCATTGAAAAGTTGGAAGTACTCTAGGTTGTACTAAGTGGTAGCAGTGGTGTCCCTCCCAGCGGAATAATTGTTTAGAGAGACACAGTAGGACGCACTCCAGGTAATGTTATCGTTGGAAGCACTTAAGCTGACAGCAGCGGTTTCCTATTTGCCTTGTTTCATTTACCGAGGTCCCCTCAAGTTTCATTTTACAAGTTGTAGGGCACCAAAATGCCAATGAAATCCTCTTAATTATTCTACTGGTCTCATCATTGCCTTGGGTAGTAGGGTCATGATGCATCTGGTGGGGTTGTACATCCAAGAGTTGAGCCTTGAAGAGGATCACAGTCTTGTCAGCTCCACTTGGGTACTGTTCCATCCACAACACTAGAACTAAGTACCATGCCAA
>LR141632.1:0-12087 GCA_900659605.1 Tisbe holothuriae | reverse complement strand
GCGCCCCCCGTCTTTTCTTTTGTTTTTTTTCTTTTTTGTTGTTGTTGTTGTTGTTTTTGTTGTTGTTTTTGTTGTTGTTGTTGTTGTTGTTTTTGTTGTTGTTGCTGCTGCTTCTGCTACTGTTGTTGCTATGTTGGTATTTCTCCAATTCCTGTAATTTTTAATTATGCTATCACTTAACCTCCCATATTTCCCAGACCCCGCATCTCCATCGAAAATGGCCACCTCATCATGGAATCCGGCCAGAACAAGAACATCACATTCCGCCTCAAGGGCGCCGGCCAAGTCCACTTCATGGGCGGCAGCGACGCCGGCGCTGTCATGATCGACGGCGGCACCGCTGGACTCAACACCGGTGGCAGCAGGAACTTCATCTCATTCGGAGGCTCCAACCAAGTCCTTGAAGACCGCCTACGCCGTCTGGAAGAGACTGTCAACGTTGAGCCGGGGTTGCAAGAGCGGCTCAGGGTCATGGAACAGACCATTAGTCGGTTGCAGACACAGGTTGAGTCTGGGGATGATTCACAGCCGCTCAATGAGCTCATAAGACGGAATCAAAGACAGGTTGGATAACTAACTCAACAGTCCCCACATTAGCTAACAATATCCCTTGCAGATCTCCGGCCAAAGAAGACGATTATTACGTCTCATTCGAATGCTCCGTAATAACGAGTGCTCCGGTGAGTCCCCGTGCCGTAACGGTGGCACCTGTGTGGACACCTTCACTGGCTTCTTCTGCCAGTGTCCAGATAACTGGGAGGGCCCAACGTGTGAGGTTGATGTCAATGAGTGTGCAAGATTCGCGCACACTGACTTGGGGTGCCAGAATGGGGCGAGGTGTGAGAATACGCCAGGATCATACAGGTAAGAGTATTATAAAGTCCTTGAAGTCTGTTTTATATGTGATATTCTTCTTAGATGTCACTGCCAGCCAAACTTCTACGGTATGCACTGTACACAAAAGTCAAACGACTGCAGCAGTGGGACAAGTGCTGAGTTATGTGGTCATGGAGTGTGTATCAATCAGGATAATGGATACAAATGCATATGCGAACAGGTATGGAAGGTACACTTGTTAAGCTTTACTTTAGTTAACTTGCTTGTTTAGGGTTGGACAACAGGCTCAGACGGCCCATCCTGCAGTCAAGATGTTGACGAATGCTCTTCCGGCGCCCACCCTTGTTCCCAGAACCCACCAGTCAACTGCATCAACACCCCAGGCAGCTTCACCTGTGGAAACTGCCCCATTGGCTACACCGGTAGCGGCTTCCTATGCTCAGACGTGGACGAGTGCGCGTCCAACAACGGCGGCTGCAGCCTCACCCCGCGGGTCAACTGCGTCAACACTGTGGGGTCACGCACATGCGGCACATGCCCTACTGGCTATGCTGGGGATGGCACCACATGTACGTTCCTAGGGCCGTGCCATATCAATAATGGTGGGTGCAGCCCCATGGCTGTGTGCTTGGCAACGTCTGGAATGGTCCAATGCTTCTGCCGGCCGGGGTATCAGGGTACAGGAGTTGGCCCTGCAGGGTGCATGCCTGGAGCTGCTCCTGGTGGGAATACTGGCCCTGTAGTGCCACAAGGTGGAGGGTCAGGTACTGGAGGTGGGGTCATAATATCACCCTGTGCATCCGGGCCGTGTCAGCATGGTGCCACTTGCTATCCCTCAGCAATGGCGTTCATCTGCCACTGTGCTGCTGGGTATACAGGGCCGACATGTGCTACGGAGACGAATGAGTGTTCAAGCAATCCTTGTTTGAATGGTGGAACTTGTGTGGACCAGTTCAATGGATATCGGTGTGTCTGTTCAGAGGAGTTTGAGGGGGCGAATTGTCAGGAGGAAGCACAACGTAAGCGTCACGGGAAGAGAAACATGTTATTTCAGGCAAAATTACTATTCTTATTAAGTAAAATGATTAAAGGTTGTAGTGTGTTTCCTTTATTTGAGCGAAGTAATGTGTTCAATTCTAATGCAACATAATGACAAAAGGGTATTATTTTAGAATGTGGCGGAACCTTCACTACCGATACCGGCATCATTGACTTCCCGCACGGCCAGGACACTGTCTACGAGCACAACATGAACTGTCTCTACAGGATCCGCGTCAGTAGCGATAAGGTTGTCAGTCTCAACTTTACGGAATTCCACTTGGAAGGATCGACAGGGTGTCCTTATGATTGGCTCATGGTATGTTCAAAAGCTATTGACTAGCAATCCATTGACCTATTATGACGTGTTATCAGATCCATGACGGTCCCGACATCTCCTACCCCGCCATCGACAAGTTCTGCGGCGACACCCTCCCCGGCAACAACGGCTCCATTATCACCACAAGGAACACCGTCGCCATGGCATTCAGGTCTGACTCCTCCAGGGCACACACTGGATTCCACCTCAATTGGACAGCCGCGGATCCAGTGTGCGGTGGTCGGATCGTGGGCAAGACCCATGGGGTCATCAAGAGCCCCGGGTTCCCAGGGAAGTACCCGCATAACAGGGACTGCACGTGGACCATCTATGCAGGATGGGGGAAGAGGATTCAGTTCCATTTTGCTCAGCTGGAGATTGAAAATCATCCGAATTGTAGCTATGATGTACTTGAGGTATAAAGGAAGACTATTTCCATAGATATGTTACCATAATAAGACTCTTTATAGCTCTATGATGGTACTCATATCACCCCTACCAACCATCTACTGGGCAGATATTGCAACAGCACAGCCCCTGCACCGATAACCAGCTCTGGCAATGTGGCTTCACTCAGGTTCCACACGGATAACTCAATGACTGACGATGGATTCCAAATAACATGGGCTGAGACATTGGGTAAGTAACTGCATCCACCAATACTAATAACACTGTTATAAGCCTGAGTATTATGCGCTAGCTACAATTAATATACTTTCTGGTGGACTGACTCTAATTATATACTTTTAGGTGTTCCTGGCTGTGGAGGTCTCTTATCTGAGGCTGCTGCTGAGTTCTCATCTCCAAGACATCCAGAGACGTATAATGAGAACCTGGATTGCCCCTGGTTGATCAGAGTCCCTCCTGGAGACAGAATCCAGCTCACATTCCTATCATTTAATGTTGAACATCACAGATCATGCGTGTAAGTAGAAACATGACGCTAGTAAATGTACAAGTATTATAATGTCCATATAATTCAGATACGATTTCGTCGAAGTCCGTGAAGGCAGCGACGAAAACGCCCCTCTCGTCGGCCGCTATTGTGGCGGCGAGCTGCCCCCAATCTACGCATCCCAAGGAAACAACCTCTACATCAGATTCAAAACTGACCACTCCATTGGAAGATCTGGCTTCAGAGCACGATATGAGACAAGTATTACTTATACACCTTATAAATGCATAAATAATGTTTAAATATCCCAGTTTGTGGTGGTGAGTTCACAACTGAGACCGGCATCGTGCACTCACCCTTCTACCCGAACCCGTATCCCAACAATCGAGAGTGCGTCTACCTCATCAGCCAACCGCCAGGTCGGAACATCATCGCGGACTTCCTCGACTTTGAAGTTGAGGATCATTCGCAGTGCATGTATGACTATCTCGAAGCCAGAGATGGGGACAATGAGAACTCAACGCTGATTGGTCGGTTCTGTGGCGGCCAGGCATTGGGGTCCATTATGACAACGCACAACTACCTCTGGCTGAAGTATACGCTTAAAGTTTATTGTTGTTGACCCATGGATGGCATTGATATTTTCAGATTCCGTACTGACGGCTCTGCCCAAAACCGAGGCTTCAAGCTGAACTACACCACGCATGCGACAGGGTGCGGCGGTATTTTCAAGGACGTCCATGGGATGGTCCAGTCTCCGGATGATCTTCACAACTACCCGCAGGGTGTGGATTGCAAGTGGATCATACAGGGTGATCCTGGAACGATGATCAGGCTGACCTGGGTCTCCTTTGCTATGGGGAATGGGGGTCAGCCATGTAATGAGGGTAGCTATGTGGCTGTGTATGACAATAACACGTTACATGATACTGGAGGGCTCATTGGAAAGTAAGGATTTGTACATACTCCCACAAAAGCAACCATAGCATCACATGATATCCTTTTAAGGTATTGTGGTAGCACCACTCCTCCACAACTTACCAGCACTGGTTACCAGATGACAATTACGTTCAAGACTCCAAGGCCTTCTTCGAATCTGGCCTTTGCTCTCAGTTACACAATCATGGACGCTTCTCAAGGTACTACTATTTCTACATTATAGGTACACAGTGTAACATGAGCTCTTCCTTAGTCTGTGGAGGCAACTTCTTCACAAGCAGTGGAGTCCTTCACTCACCCGGTTGGCCCAATACTTACCCTGCCCAGCGGGATTGTACCTTTGTCATCAAAGTGGCGCAAGGACAACAAATCGGACTTAACTTTACCGTATTTGACATTGAGTCACATAATGACTGCAACTATGACTATCTTGAGATTAGGTAATAATACAATTTATTCACAATATGGCATTGTAACCGACATGTTTACTTCAGGAATGGTGGCCATTTGACGTCCCATCTTGTTGGTCGTTACTGCGGAAATCAGATCCCGCCAACGTTCACATCGTTTACAAATCAGATCTGGATGAAGTTCGTGTCAGACACGAGCAGCTCGGGAAGAGGGTTTGAAGTGTTCTGGGATGGAGCAAGCACAGGTAAGAGAATATCACTAAAGAGTCAATTAATAACCATTATTGAGATTACCTGGATTCAGACCCAAATTTCCAATCGAATCAGCAATTCATTGGTACAGCTTTCACAAATAAACTTCTTGCCCAGGTTGTGGTGGCACTCTCACCTCCCCAAGTGGCTCCCTTACCTCCCCCCACTATCCAGCTCCCTACCATCACACTGCAGAGTGCCAGTGGCACATAAGGGTCTCCAAGGGATCACGCATACAGCTCATCTTTGTCGATATGGACTTGGAAGAATCCCCGAGTTGTCGGTATGAGCATTGCTTACTATTTAATAACAAAACTGTGATGACCTGCCATTATTTCTATAATTAAAATAAATAAATTAGAGATAATCTACAAGACTATTCCCGTTTCCAGGTACGACTACGTGGAAGTCCTTGATGGTGATACCTCGACGGCGCCGAGACTTGGTCGGTACTGCGCGAGCAACACGGTGTCGCTGACGTCCACTGGGAGTGAGCTGCTGATTCGGTTCAGAACGGATCGATCCGTGTCTGCGAGGGGATTCCATGCGGCATATCACATTGGTAAGACTTTATAATGATAATAAAGCACACTTATTTATAGTTACATTCAGCGTAGTTTAGCTAATTACATGGCTTATAGGTAATTAGTGTATAATTCTGTGTTTGATTCATGAAGTAAATTAATGTTTTACAGTTTGTAACAACGTTCTCACTGCCCGTACTGGAGTGATAGAGTCGCCCAACTTCCCCGACGCGTACCCACACAGCAGGGACTGCTTGTGGACCGTGGTAGCCCCGCGGGGCAACCGGCTCAATGTGACCTTCTCCCACTTCCATGTGGAGAACCCGAACAGTTACAGGCAGAACTGTACGTATGACTTTGTGGAAGTGATGGAAGCGGAAGCTCAGGTAACTATATCAATCGTAGACCGTAGGACTAACAAAGGGATTATGGAGAAGAGTAAAATTCACTTTCATATATTGCTCATAAATTTAGGACTCTACGACGAACACCACCCTTGGCCACTACTGCGGCGCCAGCCACGCCTCCGCCCACTACCCACCCGCCCTCATCTCCACCTCCAAACGCGTCGCGCACATCAACTTCAAATCCGACGACAGCGTCGCGCTCAACGGATTCCGCCTCGAGTACGTCGTCCACGGCTGCGGCGGCGAGTTCGTCAACAAGCGCTACGCCCAGATCACGAGCCCCAACTACCCCGACGTGTACCCGTTCTCCGTGGAGTGCATATGGAAGATTAGCTATCCGATTGGGACGCGGGTCCAACTGAGGATCGGGAGCTACGATCTTGAAGGTGGCGATACGGATTGTCAGTTCGACGCGCTGACGGTTTACGGCGGCCCGGATACGACCGCTCCTGAGTTGACGCGGTTGTGTGATAGGAGTGACCGGAATGTGATGGTTGTGTCGAATGGGAATCATATGCTGGTGACGTTTGTGAGTGATGGGTCGATAAGGGGGAAGGGGTTCACGGCGTGGATTTCGAGTATTGACGGAGGTAAGATTTGAAGTATGTCGCTAAGTTGATGCGAATACATAAGTCGGCATAATCAATATCATATTTAGTTTTGCCTATAAACACAAAACTGCAATCTTACGGGAAATGTTGGCACCCTTTACAACTAATGCATCCAAGCCAAACAATTCTTATGTATTGTAGTTTTGACAATCAGAACAAGGCAAACGATCAAATCTGAGATATCGGTTTACACTCACTTTTTAGCTGGAAACAAGAGCTGGAAGCAATCTTATCGAGGAAAAAAGGCAAACCGAAATCAGGCTTTCTAATTTTTCATAAGTTATACTGACAGTAGTGTCTAAAATCATAAATACGATAGGAATTCAAATATAACCCTCATTTCCAGGCTGCGGCGGCCGCATCAACGCCCCCTCCGGCCGCATCCACTCCCCCAACTACCCCAACATGTACTCCAACCACGACGACTGCGAGTGGCTCATCCGCGTCGACCGCAACCACGTCGTCCAGCTCTCATTCGAGGACTTTGACGTCGAGCCGCATTCAAACTGCTCATATGACTACGTCGCCATCTACGACGGGCATAACGCCTCAGCGCCGGTGTTGCTGCACCACTGTGGGGATGCCGTGCCGGAGAATAATGTGATCAGGTCGACCGGGAATCAGATGTTTGTGCGGATGAAGGCGGATGGGTCGGTGCCGGCAAAAGGATTCCTTGCCAATTTTACGAGGGTAGGACAGAGTTGTGGTTGTTTATACTAATTATAAAGTGAACTAACAACTATGAAGGGCATAACGCCTCAGCGCCCGTGTTGTTGCACCACTGTGGGGATGCCGTGCCGGAGAATAATGTGATTAGGTCGACCGGGAATCAGATGTTTGTGCGGATGAAGGCGGACGGGTCGGTGCCGGCAAAAGGATTCCTTGCCAATTTTACGAGGGTAGGACAGAGTTGTGGTTGTTCTTACTAATTAATATAATAATGTGAACTAACAATGATTTGGAGTCATGTTTAGAGCTAACATTAAAAATTGGTAATAGGAGTAATATTGACGAATTACTTCTAGTCTTCTACTATGGCTATATTGTGATATTTTAATAAGTCTTCAGGAAAAAGTAAGTATGTATTACTATGTAATGATCCAATACCTGCTTTTTAATTACATCCGAAGTATTCGCATTTTGCATAGGATTAGCTGTATAGTAATGCGAGTATTTGAGACACTTTTGCTCTCTTTACGGACCTTTCTTTTTAAGAAATTTGAGTAGTATTTAAACAAGAAGCATTCTGATCAGAAGTGTACGAGTATGTTAGAGGACTAGAGGAGTCAAATTACAGCTTCCAGAGAGGAAAATTGCGCATTGATTTAAATCCAGAATATGTCTCTACAGCTAGACAACAAAGTATCATAGGGGATTGTTACCGCCAAATATTAATTAATCTATGATTATGGCGGAACTGACTTACTAGCAAAAACGAAAATCCAGAGACTATGAAGTTGTAATATAAGTAAATGTTTATTTTAAGAGAACTTTTCTGCAGTAACATACATATTGTAATATCCAAACTTAAATATGAGCATCTTCACTGGAAATATCATTGTTCAACATCTATTCTGTATGGACAACCCGTGCAACACCTACTAGTCCTGCTGCTCCACATCAAGCCTTGACATTTGCATCGTCGTCCCTGACAATTGTGGCTTGGCCAGATATGTCCGCAGAGCCTTGAGCATCTTGATCATCCCCAACACGAGCACCAATAGCAGTAGACAGATGAGTAGACCGAGGAGAATGTTTTCCAGCCAAAACGATGTGGATCCTATAAAAAATATTAAAACGCTTTCATTTAATGTTCGTAAAGCGCAACTACCTAGGCTAGGTCAATATTTGCCCCGTGTTAACTAATTTAAATATTCCCGTTCTTTTGAAAGCACTTATTTTATTATTGTAATGTATATTTTCTTGCTCGTAGTAAACTCTCTAAATCCTGGATAGCCGATTGCCCTTTGCGTGGAAATTAAGCTTGTTGCGGAACTCTTACCACGGGACTGACTCGCTGCTTCCTCCTCTGCCATATTAGTCGTTGTCGATGGCGCTGTCGTGGACGTTGTAGTTGTCGTCGTCGACGAGGTCTTAGGTAGACAGACATGCTGTTCACTGCAAGTTGGGCAAGGCACACAGAAGTGGTTGCAAGTGGAGTTGTCACAGCCTTTAAATGGACTGAAAAGATATACAAAATGTAACATATTAAAAAAGAGCTAACTTGGCCAAGTAGCTTACGCTTGTTTGTTGCCCTCATCAATGAGTAGCTTGATGAAGCCAGCCTTGGAGACGTTGAACTTGTCCAAGTTCATGGGGATGAGGTTGACCGTTGGCCATGGAGGATTGATCTCCACAAGCCCGGTAGAGTTCAAGCAAAAGAGGAATCCATTGGCTGCATTGAAGGCCAATCCTCTGGATGCGGCAACAAGCTTTGACTCCTCTTCATTAAAATCCCTCATGCCAATTTCCTGGCCTCCATATTTGAACCCAAGGAGCATTGAGTAGTCTTGGTGCTTGTACAGGCTGTAGATGATCTTTTTTGTAGGGTTGATGGCCAACTCAAAGTTCTCAGTGTGAAGATCCGTTGTCCCGAACTTATTGAGTTTCTTGCCAGAAAGGGTAAGGGTCGTAATGCTGCTCCTGATATACTGGCCGGCATAAACCTTGGTAGTGGCAAGGATGAGAACCCAGTTATGTCTGTCAATGTGGAGATCAGTGATCTTCTCTGGGGTGTGCAGTATTGTGATGCATTCAAAGTTGGTCAGATTGTCAATGGGAAACCCACAGAGTTGCACCGTGTGCCAGTCCGCAATGTAGACATAGGTCAATCCCATGCTGGTGAATGCCGCCATGTGCGAGTGATCCAGGTCAATGTTGTACCCAACAGAAAAGTGCTGCTTCAATCCCAATTTGTTGTCATCCTTAACCTTTGCCCACCAGAGGAAGTTCTCTCCCTCCTTGCTCAGGATCAGCGTGTCTTCATCCAGAGCTGTAGCTGAGGTGATCTTCTTGTCAACCTTGATCACGCTAAAGCTGTCACCTCTCTTGCTGACGATCCGGTCATCAATGATCATCCTGTACACAGTGCTGTTCTCGGGGGCCATTTCCCTATCATAACAGTAGTTAAGATGCGGCTTTTTCTTCTCGGTACGGTGCTGCAGAAAGTTGCAGTAGCATGTGAACGACCCTTTTCTGTTCATACAGTAACCAGGACACAATAGTGGGTCCTCCAGGCACTCATCCACATCCTGGCATACAGGCCCGTTGTCTGTGTCAACAAGCCGGTATCCTACTGGACACTCACTAGGTGGCGTCCTTGCGGCGCAGGCTTCTTCATCCTCGTCCAGACCGTCTTTGCAGTCCTCCTCCCCGTCACAGAGCCACAGGCGGGAGATGCACTTGCCCGGCTCGTGAAGACAGGACACAGCGCTGGGGGCGCAGCCGGTGCAGTTGAGTTCCTCATAGAAGGGGAAGGTACACTCCGCCACGCCGTCGCAAACATGGCTGGGATGCAGACACACCAAGTGATCTGATGGGAAATGACATGAACATAATTCAAATGCATTTTAATGCTGCGTGATCAAATAATATTGCATGAAAAGTAAATAAGCATTACTTCAAAATTGTTCTCGGTTAAATAAGTGAAATCATTTGAATCTGAAATTTGTACATCAAATATTTCTTTTAGAACATGAAAAATGATTTTGAAAATATTATGCCCAACTGAAGAAAAGATCTTCAGATTAAAGTTATTGTCTTGAGAAAGTTGCAAAAAATATACTGGAACAAAAAATCCAGCCAGGGTTTGGAGAAGCAAAAGTAATGGATTAAACTTTAAAAAGAGCGACTGCACGTAAGACATTATATAGCAGTGAACAAACATACACAGTGCATGATTGGAAAGGTAACTTTACTACACAATTTCCTAGCAATGTCCTACGTATTGTACCATTAACTACGAGTAGTTGCATATGCACTTCCTTACCGTGTAACAGGCACATGCGGTCCAAATCTCTTCCCCCTTCACACGGCCATGGCTTGTAGTCCTTCCCTTCGATGTATCCCAGCTTTTTCAGGTCTCTCGGAGTCTCTGCCAGAGTGCAGCTGGACCACAGGACTAGTGTTAACCCCAGGAGCACTGTCTTGTTTGACACAATCCCCAACATGTTAACGATCTAAATGATCATGTTGGAATGACCGATTGAAGATCACATGCGCGCGCTTTCTTAAAGACAGACCTGACATAATTGTTCGGAATATTAACCTGCTTTAAGAAAAAAAGACAATGAAGGCTTACTTGATATTGCATATCTCGTATAAGATGTTGTTGAAATTATGTATTATATTGTGTTTTTTTTTTAATTTGCAATAGAAAATAGAAAAATGCTAAGGAGTGTTTCGTTGGGTCATTTTCAAACAGATTTCTTTGGAAGAAATATGAGCACACATGGATTTGCACAGGCAAAGTGTTGATACACCAAGTATAAAGTTATCAGGCAACAAGAGCTAAAACGTGGTCAAATTTCAAGTCATGTTTAGAGTCGTAATATCTAATACGCAGTTATCGGCTTATCGCATCTACCACAGTCAATATATAGCCACTGCTTCAGAAAAATTATACTCTTAATATATTTCTTAAACATTCATAGTAACGCATATTTAATTCAATCTTTTAATGTAATACTAAACATGCACATTGGGCTAATATCATATTTAATCCACTGTGGATTCATCAGCTCAAATGTCCCCGTCCTCAAGGGCATCATCCCCCAGCTCTGACATGACGAATACCGGCTCCCCCTCCTCCCTCAGCCTTTTGTGCAGCCTCAGCGCTCTCCACTTACGGAAGCCGAATCTTGCAACTAGGACGCAAATGAACAGCAAGGACAGTACGCAGGTGTTCAAGCCCAAGATGAAGGCAAATTCTGAAACGGAAAGCAAATCTTTATATTCTTTTCTTTACATACGAGTACAAACTTACAATGAAGGTTTCTACGCAATGCTAGTCCATTCACAAAGTATTTACAAAGTAATTCATACTTTTGTAAGCAATACAAAATATCTGGAACCTTACGGGGTTCCTTCTTTCCAGCGTTCACCGCGTTCGTTGAAGTCTCCCCTTCGTCCTTGCCCTTGTTCTTCTTTGTAGCACTTGTTGTTGTTGTGCTTTCCAGGCAGACTGAAGCGGTGTTGGACAACGGCACGCAGAACTCGGAGCAGGGAGTGTCACTGCAAGGGTTGACTGGGCTGAAAGAAAAAGGGTCTGACTTAAACATTCTGTTATATGTAACTTAGTGAGGACTTGTATCTGTTTGATTATATTAGAATATAGATTAATACTTAGATCAATATGAAACATGCTACTTACTTCTGAGGTATGTCATCATTCATCAGAATCCTGACATTGTCCGCTTTGAGCACATCCACTTCCCCAATATCCAAAGACCTCAAGTGAACAACACCCCATGACGGGTTAATCACCACCAGCCAGCCATTGTGCATCATGAAGAGCAGCCCAAGCCTGAAGTTGGCAGTCAACCCTCTTGCCTTGGACACAACCTCAGCGTCCTGTCCAGTAAACGCCCTTCTTCCAATCTTTTGACCGTCATAGGTCACTCCAACCAGGCCAACATTGTCATCGAACTCCTTGATGAAGTAGATCATCTTGTTGAAGGGGTTGAAGGCAATCCTGAAGTCATCTGTGTGGAGGTCGACAACAGGGATCTCAGTCCTGACCTCTCCATGGAGGGTCATCATCAGGATCTTGCCTGTCACGGTCATGTTTGCCTCAACCTTGACCGTGGCAAGGATGAGGTTCCAGTTCTGTCGGTCAATGTGGAAGTCTGTGATGT
>LR141631.1:0-12076 GCA_900659605.1 Tisbe holothuriae | reverse complement strand
CTGTTGGGGCGGGGCGAAGGTAGGTTGCTGGGGCGGAGCAAATGTAGGTGGTTGGGGTGGTGCAGGTCCTGGGAAAGGTCCTGGCGCACCCCCTACAATAGGTGATTGAGTTGGTACAGCCGCCTGAGTTGGCAGGTTTCCAAAAATAGGTTGGTTTGTAACTGCAGGCCGGTTAGTAAAGACAGGCGGATTGGTAAATACAGGTGGACTTGTTGGTCTCTGAGTTAGCGGTGGAAATGTGTTTCTTGGCGGAGATTGAGTTGGGAATGTCGCTGGAAATGGCCGCCCAACTGTAAAAGGGTTTGCAGTCGTTGGTCTTGCAACTGGTGGAGGCGTCGGAAATCCTTGGTACACGTCCAGTGACGACTGCCTTCCCTGCCCAAAGGCGGCCCAGATGCACAATGAGTGCAGAACGAGTCCGGTCAAGAATCCCATGATGCAGATCCGGTTTTCTCCGCACACTTTATTATCCCCAGATTACTTTCTTCCCCCTTGCGACCCAAACCACTTTCAAGCTACAACTGACTTTGCAAAGTTTAGAATCCTTCCGGAAAACGACGACGACGACGAGAAGAAATGCTTTAAGAAACCTGTAGTTGGCTTCTCCGTCATTTGCCCAGCGCTCGGGGAGGTCGGGAAACGACCGCATAGACGTACTCATCATCCCATTGTATCCACCTATGTGCGCGAAAATAAAGGGTTGGATTGACTACCTCGGTCTATTTTCTCGTCCGCTGCGTTGAAGGAGCGACGCATGTGCGTCATAGTGCAGCGTGCTCTGGAGCGTATTTTCCCCTTTTCCTACATCTGTTCCCAGGCTCATTTCTCGACAGAAGACCAATTTGAAATAAAACTGGGTTTTCCTCGTCTGATATGACAGGAGGGATAAAATGTGGAGCAGGGTTGAGGTATGCCAAGGAAGTTATTTGCCAATGATGATTGAAAACCCAATTAATACTTTCATTATATTAAGCCGTCGTGAAAGTTCTTCAACAGCAGAAAATGTACTATATTGTTAACTTTCTTATTGCTATATCCGGAATATCTTCCTGCAGAGAATACAGATACCAAAGCCTGTTTCTCCTGTATTTTAGCGACCTCTCGTGTTTTGTCGTCTTTGCATGTGACCATGGGAAAACAAAGATTATAATCCGTAGTCAGCCAAGTCATAGTCGAGTAAGATCACGGAGCTATTATACACATTTATAGACCGTATGATACTAAAGCAGCTTTAATACTTTCATTCTTCATATTTGCTTCTTACTCATATAAATGGCCCCTCTTGAAAGTGCATCAAGATTTATGCGAGTCTTTTGCTATAACGACTTGGGCATGGTGCTATTGGCATTCGAAGCTTGATATAATTATTGTTGTTTAGAGTGGCGAGAAAATAACCTGTTAGCATAGTACCATTGTGAAGGAAAATATCGATTTTCCTCCTGTATTTGGAACTAGGTTTAATTTCAGATTTCAAACCGGTCTTGCGGATTGGTTGACCTGTATCTTACTTCTCAGCAAGTCCTCTTTTGACTTTTATTACCACCAGTTTCAAGCTGTTTTGCATTTGCAAGGAACGGCGGCTGACCAAACGACCTAGTCAGCATGCTGCGTGCATATTATGAAAGAAAGAATTTAAAGAGCTGGAGAAGCAGATTGGCGAGAATACTTTTAGTACGAAGTGTTTTTCGGCTTTGTTGTGGCTTGAACGTGGTTATTTAATTAGCAAAAACACAAAGTCTGAACATGATCTTCAGAAGTTCAGATCGTACGCATTTATCTACTCTTTGCAGCATTTCATTGTGTATTTGGAATCCGATTGATCCCTTTGTCATGTATAAAGTACTTTAGTCATGTATATATAGTATGGAATAAAATTAACATTGATCCTTATCATCCGTCCACTTCATGGTCTCATATTCCTTGTGATCCAGGGCATGTAGTGCTCAATATTGATGTACACTCCGGGCTTTCCGGTTCCACAGACTCTGGTTCCGTACGACACGATTCCCTTGAGGAACATGGTTGGCTCGCCTCGGTCGGGAGACTTACGAAGGATGAGGGGACCGCCGGAATCACCGTTGCAGGAGTCAACACCTGAATTAAGGAGAAGTACGTATCGTTATTGTGTACAGTAGTAGATGGCTCCTTAATCTGTGCTAACTCCATTCAGATTCCTTACCTAATTCTCCTCCCGCGCAAATGTGCCTTTGTAGATGCACCTGAGTGAAGCCTTGCTCCCGCTTGCACTGGTCAATCGGGAACTCATCCAGCCTGGCATAGCGCAATGTCCTCTCCAGAACACCCACCGTACTCAGATCTCCTCTATCACGTCTATTCTGAGTGGTCTTCCCCCAGCCGGCTATGAAGTGATCGCCTGAGCGACCGAGCGTCTCCTTCCAAGGAAGGCAGATTGGCATCACCTTCTGCGAAGTGTCTTGCAGCGAGGTGTCCGCCAGACGGGGCAGCCGGATGAGCAGGAGGTCGTTCCCATCAGACGTCACCCTCAGCCGGTCCCAGTCCTCGTGAACGGTCACGTCATTGGGGCTGACTCTGAACCGCTGCACGCGGCCGCATCCGGTGCAATCCGGGTCCTGCCCGACGATCCACTCCCCCAGGACCACCTCCGCGATTCGCTTGTTCCTCGGCTGACTCTGATGACAGTGCGCGGCCGTGAGGACGTACCTCCGATTGAGCAGCACCCCGCCGCACAGGTACAACGTCTCCCCGTTGAAGTTGTATCCGAGAAGGGCCATGAATGGAAACTGCCCTTGCTTCGCTTCCAGCCCACCGACGATGAAGCCGCTGACGAAGGAAAGGCCGCACTCGCCTTGGAAGCTGTCCGGGTCTGGGAGCCAGTTGCCTCGACTGGAGTCGGAACTAAATGAAGAGGACGGTCGAGATGTCGTGCTTCTTGTGGGGAATCGCCTCCGTGGTGGGGTTGTCCCCCTTGTTGGTCTCCTTGTTGTCGTAGGAGTTGTTCTCCTTGTGGGGGGTGTTCTCCTTGGGGAAAACGGTCTTGCCGTCGTCGCCGATATGGCGTTCAGCTCCTGATCCGGACACCTCTCATCGCAATAGCCCCACTTTCCCTCTCCGCCCACGTGGTTCCCGCTGCTGTCCGTCAGCGTGGAGCACCACGTCTTGCCATCGGGGTCGGTCACGCTGGTGCAGCCGTTGTACGTCTTGCCCTTGAACTTGAACGGGAACTTGCAGACGAAGCTTGTCTGAGGGCCGCCCACCGTCACTCGGCAGTTCTGGGCGGTGACCTTGGTGGGGGTCAAGGCCACCAGTGCTATGGTGAGCAGGAGCAGCGTCGTACGCATTATTCTGTTATGTTGCCAGTCTAGACCGCGACTGACGGGAATATGTGTGAATATGTTTCGGAGAAGAAGAAGAAGAAGCTCTCCCATTATTACATGTTGTTCACGGGCCAGCGCGTTCCATAGCAAACAAGAAGAAGGTTCGTTGTTGGAAAGAGGAAAATTGACTCAAGCTGTCTTTGTTGCAAAATCGGCCATATTTTATTGCTTCTACGGTTTCCGTTCGTTACACAATTAAAGAAGGAAAATGGTCGTCATACGAATTATGGAGAATATTTTGAATATATTTATTATTTAAATAGATTGCATACGAAAGGTGTTATAAATAACACCCGTGATTCCATGCCTGCAAAAATTGCGACTCGGCAGCTATTAGTTCCGCCATGTGTAAAATCGTAATGGAGGAGTCCATTGGTGAATTTAGGGGATTGAAGAGAAAACAGCTCATAAATGGATTGCATTTTATTGCGGCGAAAGGATCGAACGTGCAGTTGCAGTGGCGTTTTAAAATAAAGATTTAGATCTTGGATGAAGTATTAACTCTTAGGCTAGGATACGGTAAACTATTACAACAAATTATGTGAATAGTTAATTAGGCTACATTACAACATAGGCCAAACAGTATAATAATTCATGTTAACTTCTAAGGCTATGAAGTTTAACCAAGAATGTTGTAGGGGTATAACCGTAACAACGGTAATCACTACTGGGTCTGTCTACATTTTTCATTGAATTACAAGTTACATACTCTTTAGGCAACTCCATGTAACCATTCATTTACATTTTTTCTCCATTCCAAGATCGTGTTTGATCCTATCGAGCAAAGAAAGAGACGACTAGTCATCCTCTAACTACGTAAGAGTTCGGAAAAGTGAGCTACCCAGTAGTGAGTGCGTGCAAGCTGCCTGGCTAGCTAGGCAAAGCTGAGACAAGCGATATCTGAGTCATCTGATCGCGATTATTGCATCATCGCGATTGCGATCATGCTGATGCAATAGGAGAAGAACTTGCAATCAAAAAGGGGCAGCTGAGACGTGCAAAGTTGAGTCATCAATTACTGTAGGGCTGCTAGCGTATGGATATTGCCATTTTAAGACATCTTAACAAAATTAATGTTAGCTCATCCTAGTTAAGACAAAATATATTTGAACAAACTGTTACAGTTCCGAATTTAACAGACGTACAAAAAAGCAATTTTGCTATGCAATGGTGCTCCCACTTTGGCTTCTTTCTGCAGAACATTATTTGCAGAAAAGGGCTCCCTCACGTGTCCTGCTCTGCCTAAAGAGAAGAGACTCACGCCAATTTCTCTGCTGAGAGGGGGGAAAGACCGAAAGAAGAAGTACTCAGACGAGATCACCCGATCTTTGAGAGGTTGAATAACAACTCGCGATACTTTTCCGCACTCTTATTTAGAGTACTGACTAGAGACGACAACAAAAAGAATCATGCCCATGATTAATGTTATTACCAGCTTAAGCGCGCTCTTTGTTCACCACATCTCATTGTCGCTCGCACTTGCAAACCAGTCTCTTCTATCGCCTCCAGCTCTCACACACAACATGTTTACGCTCGCCCTACTCTTGGCGATCCACCAGCTCACCCACGCTCAGATCGTCTGCAACATCACGCAGTTCGGCGGCCCCGCGGGGCCAGGGCACGACTGCGTCTTCCCATTCACGCTCTTCGGCAACACCTATGACAGGTGCACCATTGTCGGGGATGGAGACAAGCGACCCTGGTGCCCAACTCGGGTGGGCGACAATGGCCTCTATAAGTTTGGAAGCAACCATTGGAGTTACTGTGACCCCGGCTGCCCGTTCATTGACAGCACTGGGGCAGTCAAAACGGCAACGACAACAACACCAAGGCCAGGCTTCAGAAGAGAACAACCGGTCATCCCGCTCAAGGCTGAAACGGAGCCTGCATTGGTGTTCAAACCTCCGACAAGACGGCCTAAAGAAACCACAACTCTCGACCCGATGAGTTTTGCTGCGGCCAATCCGTCAACTCATTCAGGCACATGGCTGCCAAAGGTGGTCGAAGGTCAGTGCGGGTTCTCAGTGAGTGTCGGTTACATCTTTGGTGGCACCCAGGCCGTCCGAGGAGACTTTCCCTTCCTCGTCCTGCTCGGCTACAGAGGCACCAATGGCCGGCCAAGAGACTACAAATGCGGGGGCACGCTCATCAACAGACGATATGTGCTGACCGCCGCGCATTGCCACAAAGCAGGTCAGCGGGGGTTTGAGATCATCGAGGTCCTTCTTGGTGAGTTTGACCTCAGCACTGATCCTGATTGTAAGGGTTGCCGTGGTGTGCAAAAGATTGCTCCTGAAGAGATCATCATCCACCAAAACTATGCAAAAACGAGGACCGTCAGCGGGGAGAATGACATTGCCTTGGTTCGCCTGTCCACACCAGCTGTGACTATTCTGGAAGACATTGAGTCCGTTGTTCTGCCAGTTTGCTTGGATTGGGACTTGCCCGAGGAGGACGTGAAGGACAACCTTGTGGTTGCCGGGTGGGGCAAGACTACCAACGACCCGCTCAACCAGGTCAAGGACTACAAGGAGCTGGGTGTGAGCACACGGACTCTCCAGAGGCTCAAGGTCCCACTGGTTGATCGGAACAGGTGTAGGACATACTGGAAGCAGCTGACAGACAACCAGATTTGTGCTGGGGGAGAGCAAGGTAACAATCTCAATATGTTACTCTATAACATCTAAATTTTGTTTATATTCCAGGAAAGGACTCGTGTCAAGGGGACTCTGGCGGACCCTTGGTGGCCACCCGATTTGAGAGCAACTTTCTCATTGGAATTGTGTCATCGGGCACACGAGATTGTGGACGGGGTCAAGCTGGACTCTACACAAAAGTCAACAACTACAAAGGATGGATTTTAGCCAATTTGAGAGAATAAAATTTATTTCATATATTATTTTATACGCAAGTTCAGTTTTTATTTTTGTCCACTAAGGCTTCATGTTTGCAATGATCCAATTTCTATAATGTTCCACATTTGTGAATGCAGCCGGGAATCCAGCTCCACACTTCTCACTTCCGAAAGAGATTATTCCAATGAGATAGTTTGGTGTTCCAGGTTGAAGCCGGCCTATGAGAGGTCCGCCGCTGTCACCATTGCAAGTATCCCGACCTAGAGTAAAGAAACCAAGTCATTTTTGTCACATTATGCATTTTATAGTCAAGCGTACCTTCAACACCCCCAGCACATAGAAACCTTGAACTGATCCTCCTCCCATAGATGTCGTCACACACACTGTCCTCCTTCACCTCCATCTGGAGCATCTGCAGGAACCTCGACTGCACTCCCAGCAGCTGCAGACTCCCCTCGGACGCCTCATTGGACATCCTCCCCCAGCCAGCGGTGAAGACCTCCCTCCGCGGCGCCGGCGCCCCAGACGGCTCCATCCACGGGAGGCACGTCGGCATCACAATGGAGCTGATCGTCTCGTACACCGTCGTGGCCAGCTTAGGCAAGCGGACCAGGGCGATGTCATCTCCGCTGAGCGGGTCTTGCCCGTTGAACCCGGCGTGGACGATGACGTCCCTGGGACGGATGAAGAACTTCTCAGCGCTCCTGCAGCCGTCACAGTCTGGGTCCAGGGCGACGTCAAACTCTCCCAGGACCACCTCTGATATCTGACCGCTTTTTGTGTTCTTTGTATGACAATGGGCTGCTGTGAGGAGGTATCTTCTGTTGATCAGACTGCCACCGCATAAGTAATACACTCTGTTATCCCCAAACCCTCTATAACCAAGCAGGCCAATGAATGCCATCTGCCCTCGCACCGCCTGCCGCCCACCGAGCACAAAGCCGACATTGGTATCATAGCCACACTGCTCCAGCAGAGGGTCTGGCAGCCAATCCCCTCTCTCACTGAGCTTACTTGCTCCCTTCAGTGGCAACGTGCCCACACCAGTGCCATCCTTAAACGGTTGCCTTGAGGAAATTGGCTTCGGTGTGACAACATTAGGACGCCTTGTGGTAGTAGTAGTAGTCCTTCTCGTAGTTCTTGGCCTTCGAGTTGTCCTTCTTGTTGTTGTTGTTGGCCTAGCAGTAACCCCAATCTTTCCCTCCCCGCCATTGGTCGTGCCCACAAGCACAGGCGTCTTCTCACTCGGCTGCTCAAACACAACACTATCCTCATCAGGCGGTCTGCTCACCCGCTGACTACTAAACCGACCAGTCACCTCCACCTCAGCACACTCCTGCCTGCAATAGCCCCAAAGACCCCTTCCAATGATGTGCTGCCCGTTCACATCCGTCTCAACCGAGCACCACGCTCTCCCATCGGGGTCCGCGTGCACCGTGCACCGGTTGAACGTCCTACCCTGGTAGATGAAGGGGAACGCGCAGTGCGTGTTGGTGGACGGGCCGCTGTTGGTCAGGCTGCAGTCGTCGCTGGCCGTAGCCGCGGCCACGGCGATGACGAGGACTAATCTGCTGAGCATGATGAGGCCGATTAAACACTCTTTCTGACAAGGATGCGCTGGAAGGAGACGGCGGCGGCGATTGGAGCGAAAAAGACTCGCGTGAGTGAGCGTCAATGGATACGAAACGTCATTTTTAAAATGCCCCATTCGTTATGGAGGAGATACGTAGAGAGAAGCAGCCGGGCTCAAATGACAGAATCGCATTAATAACTTTTGTCTCTCCTCCTCACTGATTGCGTGGCAAAGTAACTAATGAGTGTTGGCGTACTCTATGGAATACACTTTTTGCATACTGGTAATTATACCCTGGCCTGGGTCTTTTTAAAGCGCGCTACAATTTTTATATTTGGCTAATAGCCAGTCTAATTGGGACTCCTTTTTGAAGAATTCCCAGAGGGAACGGAACATCGACAAAATCACATCTCTCCCGGATGTAACTTGAAAATCTCTTCGTACATCTTCTCACCATTGCACCCAAGTGTGACTTTACAAGCAAAAGTATGAGCTTCTACCTTATGATTCAATCATGGCTTTGCGCAAAAAATAGACCATTTTAATATCCAAAAGTGTCAAAAAGAGGAAACACGACTGCTGCTTCATTTTTTGTTCCTAAATCTGACGTTTAGTTTGTTTGAAGCCAGCGTAGAAGACGCAACTCTATTATGGCGGCTTGCAAGTGGCCATTAGTGTTTCTATTGGTTTTGGCAGAATATTTGATAACCGGTTTGGCGCAAGGTATGAAGAAGTATCAAGTGTTTACTTAATGGTGTATTGAATTTTTGTCTTTGTTACAGCTACTCAATCCTTTGTTATTTTCAGAATGTCGTACCACTGACAACGAGCAATGCATCTTCCCGTTCACCCTATACGGCGAAAAGTACACGTCATGCACGTGGGCGCTCAGCTACGTGGCTGGCAACAAGGCGTGGTGCTCGACAAAGACGGACGCCAACGGGGAGCACGTCAAGGGCAACGTCGGCACGTGCGCAGAGGATGGCAGCTGCCCGATCCCGCCCAGGACATGCGGGGTGCCCAAGCCGAGCAGGCTGGTCGACCGAGGGGCCAACATCAACATTGAGCAGATGCCCTGGGTGGTGTCGCTGGGTCGGCTGAGCGATGAGGGCGATTGGACGCACACCTGTGGAGGGAGTCTCATCACAAACTACTTTGTGCTCACAGCGGCGCATTGCTTTGCTTTGGCAGAGTTTCTTGTGATGTCCGAGAGGTCCAATGAAAGGTATGAACTAAAAAGCTATATTTCAACAAGCTGATGAGACAAGTTTAATACAGATATCGGATGCTCTTGGGTAATGCCAACCTCCGAGATCTTACCGTGTCATCCCAGGAGATTCGCGACGTGAAGCGGATCGTCCGCCACCCTCTCTACAAGGGCAAGGCCTACTACGACGTGGGCCTGGCCGAGGCCGACCGCCGCATCGAGTTCACCGACTTCATCCGCCCCATCTGCCTGCCCTTCCTGCCCATCGACGACAACAATGCCTGGAAGGACGACCTCGTCATCCTCGCCGGCTGGGGCAGGGACAACAACAACTTCATCTCCAACCAGCTGGAGCTGGACAACCTCAGGCTGAACTCAAAGGAGTTCTGCGAGGAGCTCTTCTCAGCGGATACGTTTGCCCGACACGATATTTACTCGTTTCGGCTTGAACAGCAGCTGCCTCGTGGGATCACCTCTGATGTGTCTTGTGCCGGGTTTGAGTTTAAGGCGTCCAGTGCTTGTGTGGGTGACAGTGGCAGCCCGCTCATTAGGAAGGTGTCTGACCATGGTGGAGATCCGTTCTATGAGGTTGGCTTTCTGGTGAGCACGGGGCCGACACAGAAGTGTGACTTTGAAGCCACTCTGTATGTCAGGGTGTCGAATAGGCAGATCTTGACATGGATTCAGAAGGAAGCAGGTATGCAGTATAAAGAGTCAGCACGGATGGTTTGTCAATATCTATCATATACTAGATCAAACTCCCCTGCTCATGGTTGTCGGTGGCTTCAACTCGAATGTGACCAACGGCCTTCTCCGTGACGTTGAGCTCATCTCCACCACGCCCAACAACTTCTGCTCCAAGCGAGTCGCTCCACTTCCGGGAAGAGCGTTTGACGTCGAGACGCACATTGAATACGAGGCCGCCACGCTCGGCATGACCGGCCAGGTGACCAAGGACACGGTCATCGTGTGCGGCGGCAAGAACGGCGACAACAACCAGAGAAAGTGCTACAAGTACGACCCGTTCAGGAATAGATGGCACAACAATGAGACTGACATGCCGTGGATGATTCATGAGCGCCACTTGGCGTCGTCCAACATTGATGAGGACGGCAACCTGTGGGTGATCGGTGGGGCTGCGGGGTCAGACGCGGCGGAGAGCACCGAGATATTCGAGTTTAAGAGTAATCGGTGGAGGAAGGGACCGCCATTGCCAGTGGATCTGAGGGACTCTGGGTTGAACAGTCATTGCTCCGTCAGGTAATTGAGCAACTGACACTGTGTATATAATACTTCAAAGTCTATAAATTTCAGTCTTAATCGTACCCATATTCTACTTGCTGGTGGTTACACGAACCACTACTACTTCCAACACCCAGACAACCCCAATGAAGAGCTCTTTATCGGAGGAAGATCTTCAGCCAGAGCCTGGATGTACGACGGCTTCCACTGGGAGCCCCTCCCCAACATGACCCTGGGGGTCCGTGACAGACCAGCATGCTCCCTGGTCCAGCTGGGTGATGACTCCATCAGGGTCCTGGTAGCTGGCGGCTGTGCAGGTTGGTGCGCAAAGAACCCAGCTGTTCGGACAGTTGAGATGTACGATCCAGAGGCACGGCAATGGGTCAGAGTGGCGGATCTACCCGTTCCGCTGAGCAGCGCTAAGATGGAGCTTCTGGACGGCCGTCCGACTATTGTTGGTGGCTATAACAATGTGGAGGAAAATGGCGTTTTGTACCAGTATTTCGTCGAGGAAGATCGATGGAAAGCGCATCCCACCGCCAGAATGAGGATTCCAAGGAGTAGCGCTGCTGTGTTTCAAGTGCCGAGGGCAATGTTCTCTTACTGCTAACTGCTAACTATACAGGTTGCATATCACTACTGAGACAAAAATCAATATTTAACAAAAAAAAGTCTGCAAATCAAAAACTGATTGGTCATTGAAATAAAAATGAAGTGTACTTTTGTCTGTCTGGCTTGCGTTCTTCTTTCTTGAAGTGTTAACTGTTTATTAAACGCATTCTTTGTTCGTTTGTTCGCTTCAAACAGGAAAATCCCTTTTGGGAGTCGAAAAATATATTAATGATTGGAAACCCCATGAAATATTGTGTAAAGTAAAGTGGACGTGTGGAATGTTACATATAAATTGATCAACTGGAATGTTCATCCAGAACCGGTATCTAATTTTGATTAACATGAAACTCGTTCAATGTACATAAACAGAGCATACCAAAGACCAACTAATACATCAGTTCGTGCATGCATTGCTATATTTAAACAACAGCTCTTTTAGTGGATCGTGGCTCATAATTCTTTTTAATAATATTATCAAATTTAGGGATCGTATACTGTATATAGTGATGTTAAATCAAATCTGGGGACTCTTGCAGCACCAAACTTTGTGCAGCACTTGCTACCAATGGCAACAAGGTTTCGTGCTTCCCTTTGGAACAAATTCCGAAAAATACGCAAAGTGATTAATTAATTTAATAGATAATTTACTTTTTTTAACCATTAGAGGCATTTTATTAATATAGGCGGTTAAAACACGTTGGATACAATTAGTAAGAATACTAATATTTTTAGATAAGATAACCTCATCCAGATCATGTTCCACTCTCTTTGCATGTATTCGTGATCTAGGCTGAGAATTGGGTAATAAATAATCAATTCGGATTTTTTACAAGTAAAGAACTTAGAGAAATATTTTAAGTAATTAGGACATCAAATCCTAATAGCGGCGTTTTTTTTATAATAATTAAAGGAATTGTGCCTTATCTCTAATGTAATTTATCTGTAAAAAAATCAAGCACAATGTGTAGTCCAATTTAATAAGTATAATACGCAAAAGTGTACGGAAAATATCCCTCTTTATTCTCCATAAGTAACCCTATTGTTTCTAATATCCGATCGCCACTAATAACAATGCCAAAGAAGCCAGGACCACAACCCACCCTCAATCCCGCTTTCCTAAAATCGTCACCTTCTGGCCGCCCTCCTCCCCTTTGTCGGACGAAAAAAACTATGCCACCTCCAAAAACTTTCTCTCCCCTCTTGTTATTTTTGTGCTGAACTGTTGTAAACC
>LR141630.1:0-12098 GCA_900659605.1 Tisbe holothuriae | reverse complement strand
AACTGGGATTTGGTCGAAAAAATTTCAACTTTGGCACCACTTTTTTAGGGGAGGTTGCGTGATTTTAGGTCAAAAAGTTCCGCTTTACTTAGTAAACTGCCAAAAAATTGAGGGGGGATAGGGTCAAAAATTGTCGAAAATCCCAGGAAGGGTCAAAAAAATAAATTCGTTGCGGGATCCCCCCTCTTCCCCCCCCCTGTGTTCATGTATGACGTTATTGCTGCTTGTTTGGAAGGTGTGGCAAATATAAGTTTCTATGGAGAACACGTTTGCAGACTTTTTCTTTGAATAGTTTAGTTACACCTTTGCCAGAAATACTGCCTTCCTAGCAACGGCAAAAATAATTATGTTCCGGTTCCCTGATGGTACACATTGCTCTTCTTTGACCTGGATTCTTGATTACTTCTGAATAAATTGTAGTTTCATCAGTGCTATTGATGTTTTTTTATTTATTTAAAAATTCTAATTAATTATACATGGTCTAGATTATTGACTATGTTACATTGGCTGATTGGCCTTTTTGGTGACCAAGGAAATAAAATCTTCTTTTCTTTAATTTGTGGACATTCTTCAAGCAAAGCAGGCTGGCACTCAGTACAGTGGGCCTGCCTGCAGGATTCCCAATTGAACCAAAAATTGCCCAAATCAGCTGATGCCGATTTTCAATGTTCCATAGTCAATAGACTAGATATCATACAAGAATATTTCTTTCTTAATATGTTCTAGAAGATCTGGGGTATATGTACCGTAAACTGTACAGATACAGGGTGATCAAATAAGAATGTGTCAAAAAGAAACAAGAATATCTCCCCAGCTGTTCATATTAGAAAATAGTTATTGAAACAAAAAAGTTGATGACACTAATGTAGTTTTTGTAGCACCAATTAGATTTTGATTATTTTTACATACTGAAAAGTTACGTCAAAAATGGAGAAAACATGCTCTATTTCAATTTTCTTGCAGAAGTTGCCCAATAAGTAACTTTGCTTTGAATGCATATTGCATAGGAGTGAAATTATCATAATTTAACCATCTGGCATAGTTTAGCACTGCTCTATAGGGTGTAAAATTTTATGGTAAAGCTTGTTTAAGACATGCAGGGGTATTACAATTCTTGTGGAGCATGCTTGCAACATTTTATTGTCTGATATTTATTCCACTGCCTGAAAAAAATACAAATTGCTTCAATCTTAGATACTTCTTGGGATTGACACATATATGATATTTTTTGGTCATACTATGAGTTTCTCCTAAAAATACATTAATTTTCCAAGACATTTTGCTTCAGAGACATTTTCATAAAATGTTTCATATAAGAGTTAGAGGCAAATCTTTTTGACACATTCTTATTTGATCACCCTGTAGTATAATTATATTCAACAATACCAAGCATTACTAATTGTCATAAACAGACTTAAAACATTTATTCCAAGTCTGTGCTACCAGCACCCTGTAGCAGACAGCAGAGGCGGACGCGTCCGTTCGCTTAGAATCATAGAATGAATCTTCAGTTTTGACGCGACCGGTCGCGACGGATTCGTCTTAAAAGTATGTGATTTTCTTTGTTCACCTCCCGCTTCCTCAGTTAACCTCAGAGCTTGGGCTTGTTCATTAGTCTTACTGTTGATTCCAATCATCCTGAAAATGAGCACTTTCTACCATTACACCGATGCCAATGGGGCCAGAGGCATTAGCGACTCTGGCTTCATCATGCCGTCTACCGACATTGCCCGGGATGCCTTCATTGGAGAGGGCGTCTACGGAAACGGAATTCATCCTTCTGCAAGTTAGTTACCGTGTGATATAATATTGAACAGATACATAATATGCTATTTTTCAGGCAAGAGTAAGATCCTGAGTAACAACTACGACCATTTCTCCTCACCCGACAGAGACCACAGAGCCGATTACGTGGTCAAGGTAAGACCTGTGCCAAGAGTTCGAAAGTGAACTAATAAATGATGTCCCTCAACAGGTGAAGCTGACTCCAGAAGGCCAGAGACTTGTTCGCAAGACAAGAGGATCAGGGCGGGATGTGCGTGTCATCCCTGGAAGCTACGGATTCGACCTCAATGACAGGACGTTTGTTCAGGACTGGTCCGTTGCCCAGAAGATGTAAAGAGGAGGTCAACCCAATGAAGCCACGAAGACTAGCACACTTTAAAAGAATTTTTATATTTTCATAACTGTTCATAACTGTGTCAAGGTCTTTCTTTATTCATTGAAAATATATTTTGCTTCTCAACACTAAGTGTCTATTTAACATCACCAATCAACATGGATTCCATCACATCCGCCTTCTTGAGCCTCTTTGCCTGCGGTACATCGCTGAACTTGTTGGCCGTCTTTCTCCTCAAGTCATCAATGGTCTCCTCCTCCTTGGCCCACTCAAGCACTAGCCTCCTGGCGTACAAATGCGTGCTGTGACACAGCGCCTCAAATGCCTTCTTCGCGTCCTCCTTGGAGTGATACTGCACGAACGCAAAGCCTCGATGAGACCCGGTCACCTTCTTAGGCAGGCGGCAGGACTTGAGGTCGCCGAACGTCTTGAAAATGTCCTCCACCTCCCGGGAGTGCGCCTCGAACGGGATGTTCTTCACATGGATGGTGGTCGTTGCGTCTGTTGTGCTAACGACAGACCTCTTCCGGCTCGTCTGCACCTCTGTGGCGGTGGACGTGGCTCTCGTCGACCGCTTCAGCTCCAGGCTGTGCCCGTCCAAGGCCTTGTGCTGCAGGCTCTTGAGTGTCTTGTCCGCCGCCGCCGCCAGCTTGAACTGCACGAACCCGTAGCCCATGGACAGCATCTCACCAGCCGTTTTCATATCTCGCTTCTTAGCGATGGTCACAGAGTGAATGGCACCCATTTTGGAAAAGTGCTCCCGCAGAGACTCTTCAGTAGACTCGAAACTCAAATTCTTGACGTAAATGGTTGTGTTTTCTTCAGGCTCCGCATCATCGTCAACCTTGGTGTCGGCTGCCCTATCCATTGCTGCATTCTTTGCTTTCAGCTCCTCCCTGTTGACCGAGGTTGCAAAGGAATTGTCCGGCGCCCACTCAAGGTACAGAGGAGTGTTCTTAAATTTAGTATAGGCTAGAGACCTAAACGCTTTCCTTGCCTCTGTCGGTTCAAAGAACTCAACGATAGCTGTGATTCCATTAGGAGGCAGCACCACTCTCCCCAACTCTCCGTGTTTAGCAAACATGTCTCGGATCTCTTCGACCGGGGTCTTGGCAGGGAGATTTTTAATAAGAATAACCGTCTTGGATCGTTGTAGCGGAGGTCGGCTGAATGCATCCAAGGAAATGCCTTGTTCCTCCAGAAAACTTCTCGTTTCAGCAACGATTTGAGTCTCTCCCAGGGCAAGTCGTACAGCCGCCGACTGCTTGTTCTTATCGCCTCCCAAAAGCACGTCACTCTTCTCCACATCATACTTCTCCGCCATGAGGTCGGCCACAGCAGACGCTCCCAGGAACAGAGTGTTCCAGTTGTGAGAGCTTCCCGCTTGCGCCTTCTCCTTCAGTGCCTTTTTCTGCTTAAAGGTCAGTCCTTCAGCGTCTGCCAGTTCCTCAGCCGACTGCTTGGCTTTTCCAGGCAGAAGATGCAGCATGCGCCCACAGAACGTCGTTCCATCCAGCTGTGCGAGCGCCGTGACCGCGTTCTCCGGCATCATGTACGTGATGAAAGCGAACGCCTTGCTCTTTCTCGTCTGCCGGTCAATGGGCAGGTTGACCTCTGTCAGCGGCCCAAACTGCTTGAAGTGCTCCTCCAGCATCTCCTCGGTCACGCTGTAAGCAAGATTGCGGACAAAGAGCCGCCCGGATTCTGCCACGGTCTCCTCGCCCTTCAGAGACTCTTCCTGCTGCTGCCACCGGTCGTCTTCGCCAGCGCGCTTGGACTTCTCAACGTGGATCTTGATGAGCACCTGCTTGCCTGAGAGGAAGCTCTTATTTTTTATCAACGCTTTCTTCCGATCAACTTCGCTGGCAAACCCAACGAAGGCAATTCCCTTGATCTTGGGAGGCCGGCGGAGAGACTTGACTTTCAGGGGCTTGAAGAACTCTTTAATGGCGCTCTTCTTGCACTTTGCAGGCATATTCGATACCTTGACTGTGAAGTGCTCTTCGTTCTTCCGTTCTTTTTCCTTCTTTTCTTTTGTCTTTTTTTCCACTTCAGGCTTCTCACCTTCCTCGTTGTCTTCTTCCGCTCGATCCTCCTTAACTTCTTCATCGGTAGCATCAACAGTCATGGCCTTTAGATAGTCCAGGTCGGACAGAGTATTGTTCTTGGCAACCTTTTCCTCTTCCTCTTCCTCTTCTTCTCCGGAACTGTTGCCTTGGTCTTCTTGGCCTTGACCCTCCTTCTCCTGATCCTTCTCATAGTTCTTGCTAACTTGCAGGATAGCTTCATTGTTCCAGACTCCCTCAGCGTTCCTCTTATGAATCCTAAGGAACTCCTGGAACTTTGGATCGTCCTTGTACCTATCCATCATCTCCTGGACCTTCTCCTTCTGCTTCCTCTTCTCCTCCTTGTTCCTCTTCTTCCTCTCCTTCTCAGTCTCCTCGCGCTCCTCCTCCACCGCGGCCTTGTTCAGCTCCTGGAAGGCGGAGCTGTCGCTGCTGTACTTGCTCCATGCCCTGGGCTTGTCCTTGTCTCCCAGGTCAGCGGCGGGCTCCACGCTCACCTTGGTGGCACCGACGAACGTGCCGTGGTGATGGCGCCTCGCCTTTTCCGCGTCCTCCGCCCTGGCGAAGCCCACGAATGCAAAGTGTCTAAACTTGCCCTCCTTGGTATACTTGAGCTGGACGTCGGTGACCTGTCCGCCCTGGCCTTCGAAGATGCTCCTGAGTTTGGCATCGGTGATCTTGGAAGGCAAGTTCTTGACGATGAGCCTGGTGGTGGAGTTGGACGCCGCCATGGCGAGCTGCACCATCGGGTTGGAAACGGCCTACTGGGGCGGGGGAGTCCTCGCTCGAGGAGAGCACGATGTCCAGTTGGATAACTACCTTTAAAGGACTTTATACTTAGTATAATTTTTCCAAGACTTTAAATATCGTCAAGGTGGCACAATGTCTAGAGTGGAAGAACACGTGAAATTTATTTGTATTTGTTATGATTTGAGGCGGAGTGCGGAGCAGCTGAGCGAAAGTCACAAGGGTTGACAGGGCACAATGACACGTTGAAACACGAAATTAAAGATGGGTCACACTTTTGCTAAAGTAAGACCAAATACCAAATAAGCTATGATTAATCATTATGACGATTAAAGCAATTGACACATTATGCCATGCTACATTAATGACCATTATGAAGCAATATATTTTGGAACATAGAGAAAAAAAAACATTTTTAAAGAATCAGCCTGTTCCGTCCCTGAATTGAGAGCACACGTTTTCGATCTTCTTGAAGTTTTTTTTCCAACTTGCTTGACTGGCGACTCAGCGACTGCTTGCTTTTGAGTTTTGACCACCATCCCGACCCAGTGCCTCAGCATGACGTCCTCGTCCTCGTCCAGCCCCGTCTCCGTGGACGCCGTGTCCAAGATCGGCTCCGTCCTGCTGGATCCAGCGCAGCCACTCAAGGCACGATTCCGCGCACTGTTCACGCTGCGCGGACTGGGCGGCCCCGAGGCGCTTGCCCACATGGAGAAGGCCTTTCAGGATGAGTCCGCCCTGCTCAAGCACGAGGTGGCCTACTGCATGGGACAGATGGGCGACCAGGCGGCGGTTCCGATGCTCACAGCAGTGCTCAGGGACAGCAGCAGGGAGGCCATCGTGCGGCACGAGGCCGGAGAGGCTCTAGCAGCCATCGGAGGCGGCGATGAACTGCTTAGCACGCTTAGAGAGTTTGTCGATGACCCCATGCCTGAGGTCGCCGACACGTGTAGGTTGGCTGTGGCTAGGATAGAGTACTTCAGCTCACAGAAGGCCAAAGAAGAGGAGGGGAAGCTATCCGAGAACCCGTATCAGAGCGTAGATCCGGCACCGCCACATACAGAGACGGACACGGCCAAGTTGAGAGGGATTCTCTTGGATGAAGAGAAGACACTCTTTGAGCGCTACAGAGCAATGTTCAGTCTAAGGAACATGGGGACTAAAGAGGCCAACATGGCTCTAGCAGAAGGTAGTTGTTTATCGAAATTGTGAAATTTCGTTCTGAAGAAGAATGCCTGTTTTAGGGTTGCGGTGCAACAACACCTTATTTCGTCACGAGATTGCCTACGTCCTTGGCCAGGTCCAGAGCGCGGACACAAAGCAGGCTCTGTTCGAGTGCCTGCGCAACACCGGTGAAAACGACATGGTCCGCCACGAGTGCGCGGAGGCGCTCGGCTCCATTGCAGCAGAGGACATCAACCAGGAGCTGGAGAAGTATCTGGGCGCGGAAGAGCCGGCAGTGCTGAGGGAGAGCTGCGTGGTGGCGCTCGACTTTGCTGAATACAACAACAGCGGGGAGTTCCAGTACGCGGATGGATTAACGGCGCAAAAGTGATTTAATGACGTCTCTATAATATATTTGCTGCTCCTTGGTATGAATATATCAGTGAACTGTAACTACTCTAGTAGAGTAGTTACAGTTCACTGGAATATATAGATTTTGTTGATGCTTCCCGTTTTTACGAGTTAAATTATTTCAGTACCAATACTAGGCAACGTGTCAATTATACTCTTAATATATACAGAAACACGATTGGAGTGAAAACGAAAATAATTGGGCGACTTCAGGCCAAATTGGATATTCTCCGAGGGGTCATTATGATTTTAGCCCGAGTCTGTGATTCACATGTACACATTCACGATGGAGGTTAGCTTCATTCATTCGTAGTTTGTGCTTTATTTTTACTTCTTCAGGGATGACACGAGCGGGTTCTGGTTGTCGGTGAGAACGAGGGGCGTGTTGAGATCGAGATCCTGCCCTCCGCCGCCAGCTCCCTTGGGGATGGTTATCTGGATCATGGTGTCCTGCGGGTCGTCGTCGTCAATGTCGGGCAGCTCGAAGAGGGAGGGGGCGTTCTCATCGGAGGCACCAGCGCCAGCTGCGGACGGCATCTTCTCCAGCTGGAGGCGGGGGAGGTCGGAGCTCGAGGCTACGGCGTCAGGCAAGAGGCCGGCAAGCGGCTCCTCTGGGGAGAACAGGCTCGAGATCATGCTAGAGTCCAGCGTGATCTGCGAGGAAAGAATCTCCTTCACTTTGTCCAGGTCGTTCTGCATCAGGTTCATCTCAAAGTCAAAGTCCTCGCGGGAGATCTCGCGGTGTAGCTGGGGCCGCTTCGGGCTCACCGTTAGGACAGAGGAGCCCTTGTTCGAGACGGGCGAAGTCGTAAGGGTCATGGTGCCGCCCGATTGTTGCAGAGAGGCCGCAGCGGCGGCGCTTATGGGGTTCCCGAGGGTAAACGGGTCAACTGGCTGCATAGATGGGGCCACGGGTGTCACTGGGCGGCCTTGGGCGCTAGTGGACGGCATAGCATTGACCTTGACTTGGTCTGTGAGAGTAGCGGCCACGAGGCCAGCATTGGGATGCACGGCGTTGTTAGCGTCTGGCGTGGTAGGCAATTCGATCGTTGGGATGAGTGTGGCTTGGCCGCTGGTGTCGAGAGCAGCAATGTCGGTGACCTCCTTAATGTTTGGGGTGTTCACCAGACGTTGCTCCTTGCTCGCGGGGTACGTGTCCTCAATCGCCAGCTGGTTCGGGTAGCGGCGCTTCACCGCCTGACTCATGCGAGGCTGAACCATAGATACGAGGAACTGGATCAGCTTATTGACGATCTTCTGCTGGCTCTGGTGCTTCTGCCTGAGGTTGACCACCTCCCTCCACAGCGCCTCGTTCTCCTTCTTCATCGTGTCGAGCTTGCCGTCGAGGTCCTCCTGCTTGTCCCTGATGAGACTGACCTCGTTCAGCACCTCGTTCACTCGCTCCGTCTTCATAGCCGGCATGAACTGGGCTGTTTTGTTCGCCGACACCTTGCGCTTGATCTTCTCCAGCAAGCCTTCGTTTCCGCGCATGAAGAACTGGTGCGCAAACTCCATTTCCTCCTGCCGCTCGCTCTTGAGCCCGCCGGTGTCCACGCCCACCACCTTGTGGAAGCCGTACATGTTGAGCTGGCGCACGAATGAGGCCATGTTGGAGTGCTTGTAGTAGTAGGGCAGGAGGCTCTGGGAGAAGTCGGCCTGGTTGTGGATGATGAAGGATCTGCCCTCATCCGACCAGGCGATCAGGTGGTTCGTCTCGGGGTCGTCGACCATCTTCCAGAGCTTGGCCAGGAAGGCGGGGACGTTGGACGCGCCGCCGCCGTGGGGCTGCTGCTGTACAATCAGGTCCATCGCGGGGAGCATTGCTTTAGCAACCGTGGGCAAACCTGAAATGTGTGAAAATAAGGTATAAATTATTATTGGTTAAGTATGAATATTAGCATGTAATACATCCTTGGGTAGAACTTTTTTATTGTTAACAAGTTAAGATCAAGTCTTCATGGTTTTTTTGGTAATTAATTAAACTATTTTGCACTGTTCACTTAGATGACAATTAACCAGGCCCATCCTCTTAACAACTAATGATCCCCTAGTGTCCACGTTAACACCACTATAGGACTCTTGGCGTTCACTAGTCCTGTTTACAGTCTAATAAATAAGTCCTCATCACAGAGTGCCCGTTGGAATGTTGAAGGAGATGGCGTCCGCGGTGGCGCCCCACTGCGCCCGATAGGAGGTGAATACGCACACCCACGTGACGAACAGCACCAGGTAGACTGACGCACCCACCGCGGATGCCACGACCAGCTGTCTGATGGTCTTCTGCTCGGGGAACTCTGGCGTGCGCACGAAGGCCTGCCGCCAGAACCAAGCTGCGTTCACCGCCCAAAGGAACGGCAGCAGAAGGAAGCCGAGGAGGAAGTAGCGCTTGCACAGGGCAAGACGGTCAGGGTCCGTCACCTTGGGGCTGGACAGGTTCATGGCGGGGTGCAAACTGGGTGAGACCGAGACGGGGAAACTTGTTCTCTTTTTCGAAGCTGCTGTAACTGCTGAGTGTCGTTAGGCGCAAATGAGTGACTGAGGACGACTGAGCCAGCCTCAGCCAGGCAGCAGCTGCGTGCCAAGAGTGGAGAGGACAGATTTGAAAGTTAGCGATGACGTCATGAGCCTATTATGACAGCGTGTCCTAGGAACAGATCCGTTTGATAAGATCAAGTACATGCATATTATATAGTCATTATCTGAAGTTAACACAAACGCCGTGAAGCAATTTGTCATGCAAGTTAGCTTCCAATCTTTAAAATGGTTATATAATTTATATCTCCCCTCCTACCTGAGGCTGAAGTGGCCTGCTTCGGCTGCTTAAGAATAATAGACATTTGACAAAGAGCTCGGCCAAGCTGGGAAAGCTGAGTAAAAACATGTGGATTTGGGATTATGGAGTCAAAATTAGAATCAAGAAAAGTTGCATAATTTTTTGAATGTACAGTACATGCAACAGTTATCGACAATGTAACAGGCAGCATGGAGACGACGACGGACCACTACGCTGCACTCGAGTCCGAGCCAAACGACAGCAAAGAATCTCTGAAAGAGTGCTACCAACGCCTGCTCCTGCGTCACCACCCAGACAAGAATGGCGGCGTCGAGTCCGAGGTGTTCCACCGAGTGGTGTCCGCGTGGCGGGTGCTGAGCGACGACATCTCCAGGAGGGAGTACGACGCCCAGAGGCGGCTGCAGGAGGACAAGGACGGAGGGGAGGTCGTCTGGAAGGACGTCGGCATTAAGGACATGGAGGAGGGGCCGGAGGGGTGGAGCAAGGAATGTCGGTGTGGGGATGAGTTCAGACTCGCTGCAGACGATTTGGAGGGGATGGATCTCGACGCAGTGCTTGTAGGCTGTGAATCGTGTTCATTAATACTGAAGGTCAATGTTACGTGACTCAGAAGATAACCCAAGTGATAAAAGTGATAATCTGTATTGTTTCGAATTTCAGAATGAAGCTATCATTAATTACATGACATATGGATTCGTATCTTTGTATATCCTTCGAATCTTCTCTCGCTTTTTCTTGTTGCTCGGTTTCTTTCCTGGCTTTCCTTCGCCTTCGCCTTTGGTATTCCTGTTCACTCCTCGCGTGTGCACGCCGGATGTGACTCGCAGCTCAGGAAAAGACTCCTCCAAAGTCAAATCAATCTCCTCGTTGGTGTCGATGTCATTAAAGGCGCAAAACTCTTCCTGGTTCATATTCGGAGGCGCGTAACAGAACAACAGTTTGCCAATGACGTAATCCTTTAGAACGACTCTGGCTGCGCGAGACTGATCTGGGACTCCACCGGGCTTCATGAAGCCGCGCATAATGCCAAAGGCCGACAGGATCTGATTGCTCTCACTCTTTCGATCGGCCCTTTTCGCCTGATTGACGCACCTTGCCATGATGCCGTAGTGCTTCTGCACGGCGGGGAAAGGGATGTTACCCAGAAGCTTGTCCATGGCTGGGTTCCAATCTGTGAGCTGGTCAATGGGAAGAATCCCGTGCAGCACCATGTCCGCCTTGGTCATGCTCAGGTTGGGGATGACAAGACCGGGACCGTCTACAAGCACCACCTCCCCTTTGAGCACGTGGGTTTGGTAGTGCTTCGTCTTTCCGGGGGTGGCAGACACTTGAAGTCGCTTGTTGGTCAGGAAACGGTTTATGGTGGAGCTCTTACCGACGTTAGGATAGCCCAGGAATCCAACTGTGAGCGGAGTAGCAGAACTGATGCCTTGTAACGTCTCGAGCACCTGGTGTGGGGTCATGATCCGGGCCGTGTTGAACTCTAGCGTCGCATCTGGATCTGTGGCTTCCTCCTCGTCCTCCATGGCAGAGAAGAAGATTGCCTTGAGGTCTCCGTCCTGAAAGAACTTTGCCCAGTCGCTCCTCTGCTTTGGAGTGAGGAAATCCGCCTTGTTGAGCAAGAGCACCGTTGTCTTCCACTCCGCAACTTCCTTGACATAGTCTGCTAGATCTTGTGAGAAAAAGAAGAGCGGGTTCCTCGCGTCAACCACCTGCACGACCACGTCACTCAGCTCCACGATGCGCCACAGCTGACGCCAGAAGTCGAGGTTTTTCTCAAAAGGCGGTAGCTGAGGGTTCTTGGCCTGCAAGCGGGCCAGCTGGCGCTTCCATTTGAGGAACGAAAGCGCTTCCTTCTGTTTGAACTCCTCGCTTGTGGCAGTCACGTCGCCGCCATCCTCGGACGCGGGCTGGCGCCAGTCGGGCTTCTTGGGGATGGAGCAGAACTCGCTGTCGTCTTCTTCGTCTTGGTCGCCATCGCTGTGCTCCCCATAGTCGCTCTCGTCCTCCTCGCTGAGGTCGTCCAGCTGATCCTCGTGTCCAACAATGGTGTAGACGGTCCTCTCCGCCTCGAAGCTCTTCTGCGCGGCCTCTGCGTTAGCGAGGAACTCCTGCACGGAGGTGTTCTCTGTGATTGAGATTGCCGTGTGGCCGCCGGGCTGGAAGTCGGTGGTGTGGCGGGCGCTCGACTCTAGCTTTCGGTCCTGCTTCTTCACCAGGGATCGGCCCAGGTTGCGCTCTCGTTTCTGCTTCATGATCGAGGCAGGGGTACAAGTAGGACGGGGCGATCCAAGTGGGTGCTGTTAGCTGCTGCCAATCCTTGGGGAGCTCTTGCGTCACGGTCAACTCCGATCCGTCGTGCCAGACTCTCCACTAATCCACTTGAAGAAGTTGGGCACATGCGGGATTGGACTTTTATTTTGAAGGAAAAGGGTCACCAGTTGCTAAAATATGTACTAACTCAATAATAATACGTCTACGTGCTACATTTATCCGGCCTGTCCAAGGAGTCAAAATTAAGGTCTTTGTTATTATACATAATGTACAATGTTATAGCATACTAATTAAAAGCATACTTTTATCAATACGAGGACCATTCCTAAAAATGTTGATACTTCGTTTTATGTCTCCTCATTAAATAGCAGACCTTCAGCCCACGACGTCTTTGGTGGTATTCTACTGCGTACTCCATCTCGAGATCTTGGCTCGTATGTTACTGAATCTCTTCTCTTCTATCTACCTCTTCTATCCATCTCTTCCATGTAGCGATAGAAGAGATGGATAGAAGAGAAGAGAT
>LR141629.1:0-12092 GCA_900659605.1 Tisbe holothuriae | reverse complement strand
CCGATCCGCGGATCCTAGCAGGATCCGGATCCGGATCCGTCAAATTATCAGATCCGTACGGATCCGGGTACGGATCCCACTGTAGCAAAAATAAAATTTCGAGAAAGAATGTGTAAAGAAGCATGTTTAAAGAAGCAGAAGCAAGTTTCCCAAAATGACTGTAGCTTTATGGCTGGAGATGAAGTCGGCATACATGGCTATGGCCTCAATGTCATGTAGTATATGAACTCTATGGATCCGTACCCGTACCCGAACCCGGATCCGCGGATCCTGCTTGGATCCGGATCCGTACCCGATACCGTCGAAAATTTCAGGATCCGCACAGCTCTACCTGGTATTACAATTTCTTATTATGGCTATTACAGATCAAGGCAAGGTTTCTAAAATAAGATAGATGCAGGGCCTCCTGGTTGGTATTACACCTTAAGGCCAAAACCAACCCTGGAATAAAGCCAGAACCAACTGCCACAATAAAGCCAGAACCAACCTCGGAATAAGGCCAGAATGCTTCAGCTGACTTGAAGTTAAAATTGCAACTCCCGGAATAAGGCCAAAATTCTCAGGAAGATATAGTGAATTAGTATTATTAGTGTATATGTACCAATATACTAGATACTGTCTTTACCTTATATAAAAATTATGATAACCCTACTTTTCTACATCACACATGAGTATGCTCAATCAGAACCTACCTTGCAAAGTCACAATGTAGGATTCATGTAACAATTGGATAAAGCACTGTCTATTATCTATTATGACGGGAAATTTAAAGGTGTAGGGTTTATAATAAGTTGGCAGATTAATGCCCAAATAAGTCACAATGAACTTGATTGCTTGGCCGTTTTTGAATAATTCTCCTGTCAGATGGTGACTCCTTTGAATGGAGATTACTTAGTGAAATCTCCACTCAATGGTGTCGCCATCTGACGAGAGAGTTGTTCAAAAAGGGCCTAGCAAACAAGTTCAATCTTGTGTTGTGTTAAGCCAAACTTCCCAAACTCCATGTCAATTTCCTGACGTGAAAGAAGACTGAATGAAAGTAGGCGGTGCGTTGGTTTTGTTATCTCATGAGGATGTAGGTTCAAACACCTGATAAGTGGCAAGAGTGACTGATCCTGATGTAACATATGTCCCTTGCCCGATTGCTCTGTGTTTGAGGGCCATGTTAAATTTTTAATATTAAGGTAATTGCATTATTCGTCCAGTAACTTTTAGAGCAAAAGTCCTAGGGCATGGGCAAGCTACAGTTGTAGCCGTATGCCAAGGGCCTGGGACCATTTTATTGTGAAATTTCCTCTGAAAAGTTATTTTGGCTTTAATAGGAGGATTGTCAATTATCGTTTCTGGCCTTATTCCGAGGATGACATATTTTGATATTTTCTGGCTTTCTTGCGGAGGTTTTCATTTTCTGGCTTTATTCCAGGGTCGATTTTGGCCTTAAGGCGGCAACCCTCCTGGTTTTACAATTTTTTATTAAGGCAAGGTTTCTAAAAGTGATCCAGGAATTGATTTCACACGGTCTTACTAACTATCACACTTCTATACTTATATAAGTATAATTTGTTGTGTTTTTTAGAAACCGAGCCCAGGATCAACAACACCGCATCTCATCAAGGTCAATTGCTTTCTCTGCTGTATTTTTAAGAGTGAGAATCCTGCAAATTAGCAAATTAAATGACATTTTAATATCCTTAATGAACTTGCACATTTTATATCTGACCTTTATTAATTATAAAAACGAGGCTTTAGTATCTTGCGGGAAAATGTTTGTTGAAATGTTCTCTCTCTCTCTCTCTCTCTCTCTCTCTCCGCGTAGTTGAACTTTCTTGTCGTCGTTTTGTCGCATGCGGATCTGAGAGGAAAATATCCGAAAATTCGGAAAGAAGAAAGTTATTTGGCCTTCAGAGAACACTCGTTTTTCTCCCGAAAACGAGGAGTAGGAGAAAGAAGAAGAAGAAAAAGCGCGTTTAACTGCCGAAGGAGGCTTAACCTCAAGTTGAAAATAACAATAGTTTAACTACAACTACAAGTCGGTACAATATTAATGTAATTTCTAGAACCTGTAGCAGTCTCGTTTCTATTTTCATAGTTATCGTTTTATAGCTTTCATAATAGATCTATAGGCTTAAGATTGGGTAATTTCTCTTAGTTTATCTTCGAAGTATAATTTACAATATTTAACATTTAATTAGTCCCACCAAGTATTTCCATTAGTTAAATGGCGTTTGTTCCTTTCTCTTTTCAGAGCATTTCCCTTAAAATTTCATTCGACAGCAACAAGCAGGACACACAAGAAATAAGTAGAAGCATTTTACGGACGACGTTAATGTTCATTGGGCTGAGAGGGGGATTTCCCTTCAAATGGGTTTCCAATAAGTAGAGGCCAGATTTATCCGTAAATTAACAGCACACACCGCAACAGTAACCAAAGAGTGTAGAATCAGAACTTTGAGTCCCTTTATTTTCATTTTTGCTCCCTTTATTCTTACCCTTAAAAAGGTAATGTCCCCGCTTTCATCCTTTTCCCCACCAGCAATGAAAAGAACGATCTACAATGGTTTTATGCAACAATAAAACGTTTTCATAGCTCCAGATTTTCAAGGGGATTTTCTACCTTTTTTGTGTGTGATAACGTTTGAGGGGAGAAGAACACTTTTGCTGCCAAAAATTCGATTTAAAAGATTTGCCAGACTGTAAAAAAATATTTAGAGCATTCACAATTTGCCAAGACGAATTGCATATGCATTTTATGCCTTGAACCCGGCCCATAAAACACTCTCTACTGTCCACAGTTAACCAAAACTTTCATGGTCCTAAACCTGCATTTTGCATCATATTGGACAGCAGACTTCGTTTTTTAAACTGTCCCCGTGATTAATCCACTCGCTTAATATCTACTTTGGGACCGTTGCAAAACGGCCCGAGTGCAAACGGCAACGTGGATCTTAAGACGCTTCTTATCCCTGGTATACCTCGCATATGTCATGAAAGTAGTAGCGTAGTCGGGAAAAGTGACAAATTGACCTGGCAATTTAGGAGTTCGCATCTGCTATGAATGTAAATGAGTTTTTGAATAAATGCCACGCAAAGGGTACATAGTTTTTATAGTAATAGCCAACAGTATTACATATTAAAGGACCATGGATAATTTAACACTGGATAGAATTAAATTTATTATAACTAATTGAAAACCAACTGAGTATAATTAGATGTTAGGATGAGTTTAATAGTGAAGAGTATATTAACTTATGTTTCACTATTTTTGCAATCACCCTTTCCTCCTTCTCTCCACTTGCGGCTAGACTTAAGAGGAAGAAAAATGGCCGTCACTTTTACACACGAAGCATCATCTATTAACTCGCTACATTTTCAGGGTTAAACATGAAATAAGATGAGATGCCTGCAAGGAACAAGAAGTCATTTATTATAAAACATGCCTTGGGTTACTACAACACTTTTTCCTCAATGAACCAAATCGCCTCGTACTTTTGTAGTTATTACATTTTGACTTTAATCACTCAAGTATATACTGATTAACTTTTATTTAATGTCGCATTATAAAAATGTATATCCAAATGATCAATATTAAACCATGTAACTTTAAGAAAGTAATTCTAAACTGCCTTTTATTAAACCTTGTCCCGTTTCCAGCCTCCTGGCAAAGCAACAATACATCACTTGACAAGGCGCTAAATATAAAGGAAGAGAAGTGTGTTTATTTTTGGCACTTTTTTCGGCTTCTTCCTTACACGGTAATGGACTTTTGAGGAGGAGAGCGCAGACAATATTGGACAAAAAGTCTGTAAAAGGCCTCAAGGACGATTCGACATTCATTCCAAACGTACTTTTTTACTACTCATACTCTTGAGCGAGTAACACTTCTCCGTTTATTTTGAAAACAAGCGAAGATTCCTTTGACGTCTTCCCTGTTTTTACCGTTAATGAATCATATGTATACAGAGATCTCTTTTGCCGCTCCGTTGCTGACGATAGACGTAAAACTCTTTTTTGCTTGCTCCCGCGATTTGACATGGCAGCTTTTCCTGAAGCCAGCTTTGATAAGCAGGATAGAGACACAGGAAATGGCTACAAATTCAAACTAATGTCTTGTTTTGACATTCCAATGGGTGAAGCATAATTTGTTTGTTTAGAGTCTTATTTTATGCAATAAAGATGTTTTGAGTAGAAAATCATACGTGTACTTTTAAAAAGAATGTTGAGCCTCCAGCTGAGCTGATCAATCATTCGCACGGTACTGAAAAATTGAAAATATACACTTTGTATTACGCACCGGGGATTTCCCCTTTTTGTAAGGATTTCAGTAAAACTAGTATTTTCTATGTCATATGTAGAGACTCTGCGTTTTACAAGTAACAACAGTAGCAGAAGTTATGCAGAAACACTTTGTAGTAAATGAGCTCCTTTTGCCCGTACCTGACCCAGGTCTGGGTTATATACAATCATGTATTGATGTAGTAGTCATAATTTAGCCAATTATTAATTTGTATTGATGTATTAATCATAACTTAGCAAATTATTCATTTAATTCAATAGTCTGTCAATGTAGTTAAAAATGCTCCTTCATGATTGTAAAAGCCTTTCCTTGTTAAATACAATATGCTACTTACTACTTAGCAAATTCGACGGAATAAAAAATTTCAATTTTGTCACCAGCCACCCCGTGTTCCATTTATCCAAAAATAATAACGCTCCAGGTGGTCATTTTCTTTTTCAAGGAATAAAATGATGAAGTGCGAAGTGACGCCAGCAACTCTTTGATCTAACAAGCCGGTCTATTCAAGAGCAGAATTAGCAGCCAGGTTTAAGGCTGCGTCTACATTAGCATAAAAACAAAGAATATATTTGGAATATCTTCCTCAAACAGTACTAAAAAAAAGGGAGGAAAATTTTCCTCCCTTTTTTATCTTCCTGCTCAGGTGGAGAATATATTCCAAAAAATTTCTTTTTATCTTCCGGTGTAGACGCACCCTAAAATCAGATTGATTTGTTAGAAGTCCTGTGCAATTTATTAATAAGAGAGGTGTTGCAAGTAAACAAATCATTTTTAAGATGTTGGAGCGAAAAAAATATATGGTGGATTTCTCCACGGAATATATGTCGGAAACATGAATGTAGGGCTTATATCAGACAGGGATGACATATTTTATGCCAAATTATTGTTACTTCACTTCCATTTTATTGTAAAGAATAGAATATTGTTACAAAATGGCGTCCCTGACATGGACTGAGATCAGTATCAAAATGACCAAAAGAGAGATGGACAATATTCAGCTCAACGTCCAATTTTCCTCTCAGATCAATTTTCCCTGTAAAGATTGATATATGTGTATTTTCTCCTTGGAGACACTAAATCGACATAGAGAGACGGACAAAACATATAAAAACTTTTTGAGAGCACCTTGCATTCGAAAAACTTTTGCATTCAAACAAAAACGTTTCTGGAGACACTGCTGTCTGAACATGTCCAAAAACTTTGCTCCACCTTTTCTCGACGACAAAGGATTTGAAACGCGCGATGATATCTTAAGGTTTTTGTCATGATGTGTACGGTGGACAGACACAATTGTATGTCTGTCAGTATGTGTAGAAGAAGGAAAAGGGCAAAAATTGGCTGGGGCAAAAAAAGACAAAAAAGTATTGAACGGTCTCCGAAAAGTATCATTGTTCTAGCCGCCTCCTTTAGTCTCTCTCTCTCTCTCTCTCTCTCTCTCTCTCTCTCTCTTTCTCTCTCTCTTTCTCCTTCTGTAACTCTCCTTTTTCACTGGCAAATTTATGTCTTTTCGGCAAAAAAAGAGGAGAAAAAGGGCAGGGAAAAAGTTCGGCATACTTTTGAGAGGAGAAAGAAAGCAGCATTTAATTGCGAAACAAGAACTCTTGACTTTTGCTATTCTGACCCTTCTTCAGAGATTGTTTTCTTTCCTCGACCTCCTTCTACTCAATTTCTCCTTCTTCAATTTCGATCTCCCAATTTGCTCCTCCTCACAAGAAACTTTTTCCCCTTACATGGAATGTTTGCTTGTACGCTTTTCTCGCAGATTTTGGCCTCGTCTCCAGAGACGCATCATCATGATATAAACGCTTCAAAAATAAACTCCGCAACAAACAAAGTGCAACTTTTGACAGAGAGTATCGGCCTCTGCTGTCTCTTGCATTAAAAGTGTACAAGTCGGAGATAGTGGATACAACATTCCCGCCGCCGTAATCTCCTCCAGAAAATGCTGCCTTTTAATTCCTATCCATGACGAAAACGACGACGATGCTCGGCCGTCCGAAGACTACTTGGGTTTGATGGGCGCGCCTGCCCTTGGACGGAATACACGAGCTGTTCGCTCGCTCTAGGGGAAAAGTAAGTCAAGTCCAAGCTGAGCACTGTGGTCTCAAACCGGAAATATAATACATTAAGTGTTATCAGTTATATGTTTAATCACTTTTGGTAAATCTTTCTTTCATGTTTAAATCTCATATTAAATCCAACATTAACCCACAGTGCAGGCCAAGATATTGAAGTGTTTTTTGTTTCCCTGACTTGTGCGCTAGCTGCTTTTGCTGCTGTTTCTCCTTCAGGTCCACCTATGCTTTCTATCCGCCTCCGCCTCAGCATCAGCAGCTCACTCACATCATGGGGGCGCTACTATCCTCCAACTAGCTGCTCTCGTGTGCATGTGTAGTAGAAGAAGAAGAAGAACTTTGAGCTTTTCTCAGCGAAAAAAGAGCCTGATGAGAGAAATTAAAAGAAGAAGAAGTGCCGAGCGAGAAGAAGAAGAAGCTCTGAAAATACCCAGCTGCTGAAGAAAAGAGTTTCTTTCGGTGCTGTCATGACCTCAGCAGTGCTGATCAAACATACAAGACATAACACTTAAAATGGCTCCTTCATCTTGATATCTACACGACAATTTGCAGTGATTTTAATCTCTCTCGCGGTGAAAATATGTGGGCTGCTCTGATATAATCATCGTCAACAGTCGCAACTACTTTTTTGCACACAGAGAGAGAGGATAAAAGTTTGGGTGGTCTGAAGGTTTAGTGGAAAAATCCCTTTGAAATGTCGTGTGAAGAGAAAAATAAGGCAAGAAGTTTGTTGGCTGATCTGTGTCCTCTGATATAAATATATAAAACATATCAGAGCAAAAACATGCTGGCAATGACACCAGCAAAGTTGGCGATGAAGGTATTCGGTTGTAGCTGACTCCAACTGGCCGCATGGCACACGAGCGTCCTCAGCCGGTGGAAGGCGAAGACGACGACGACGAGGACGAGGAGGAGGACGAAGCCCTTGTTGTAGCCAGTGGGTGGCACAATGGAGGACCCTGGTGGCGGGCTAGGGCAGACCCCGCCCAGGCGCTACCAGGGCATCCAGGCACTGGCCATGCACACGTCCGGCACGCCGGAGGGCGACTGGTACGAGCTCGCCCCAGACCCCGCCCCGCCCCCTCCCGCCACGTGGCGCACCCACTGGCAGCGGTTCAAGGACGGCTTCCGCAGCCTCATCGCGTTCGTGTTCAGCAACGTGGGCATCTGCGTGCTCGTGGTCGGCTACCTGCTGCTCGGCGCGTTCGCGTTCCAGCAGATCGAGGGCCCGGCTGAGCGCGGCGGCAACTACGAGGTGAGCGCGTACCGGTCGCGCGCGGTGCGTCGGCTGTGGGCCATCACGGAGGAGTTCAACACGCTGCACAAGGCGAACTGGTCGGTGGCGACGCAGGAGGTGATTGACGCGTTCCAGGAGCACATCCTGGCGCAGGTGGGCGACGGCTACGCCGGCTCTGACATTCCCAGTCTGCAGTGGACCTTCTCGGGGGCGCTGCTGTACTCCATTACTGTGATCACAACTATAGGTGAGATGGAAGAATGATATTTTAAGGCTATAGTTTGGCATACTTTCATAGAAAATGTAGTAGCTTTCAGTCTAAGACCCTTGGTTGTAGTGTTATTGTTGCTATATTGTTGTTGTATCAGTATATAGATAGTTTATACAACTATTTAAATAAATGAAATGGAATTCGAAACAATATGTTATATAATTATTGGGTGACCCAGTAAAACTCCTAAACGTTTATCTTGCACTGCCTTTCACACTTCCAGAATGTCAGCTTTCATTATAATCAAGTAGTTTTTACAGTCTTTGAGAGACAATAGGCATAATTACTGATACAGTTTCAACAGAGTTCATTGTCCTCATAGTACTCGTAGGAAGGGATATGCCTCCTAATTATACACTTTATATTGCATTTGAGGTTAATTTCCACGCTTAACGTACAACATTATGGAACTGAGATCTATCGGACTGATTATTGACCTGCTGCTGATGCAACTCTCATATGCTCCCGCTGCCCCACCTTTTGGGCGCAAGAGGCCAACAGCAGCAGCGTCCTCCCATCCTGTCCTCGTTGCATTAGCTTAAGCGTGAAATAAAGTCACGGCTGGTTTCACTTCTAGACCATTCACCAGTCCACGGAAAATGTAGGAGAAGAAGCAGAAGAATGCCGGAAGCAATCAGACGAGGATAAAATTAATATCGTACTAATTAATCCTTGTTAAGTTGCGATCGCGTATCTACACGATATATGTGATGCCTTGAATGCACCTTGCTCGATTAGACACAGCCTTATAACATAAAAACTATATATAGTTTGAGAGTCTCACATACATACTTTAATAAGCAAAAACAATATTAGAATTAAACCCATTTCATGGATCGAATCTCTCTCCCATGGCGTTATTGCCATCGATTCAATTATCCAAGAACATTGTTTTCCCAGCATTTTCAAGCCATTCTTAAAGTACTCCTTTCACTCAGCCCCAATGCAGAGGTCATAAGAACCCAATGGAGCCTGAAATACCTTGCCTTGTTTTCCCCCAACTGGACTAAAGCTCCCGGTTGCAGCTCTCTATTTATAGTACTCTTTTGCCTCCATGCAGTCATTTCATGCTTGTATCATTGTTATTGCCATATGGGCTTATTTGACCCCAATAAAAGGGGAACATGTACGAAACCTCCCTAGAGATGTGAAATGTGTTATTGCTCCGTAACTGTCATCATGTCCTTGTGTGCATTCAAAACATCTCTTTACGAGTTCATAATTCAACTGCCGTTGACAAAATTGTCCTTTCAAGCATGACAACTAACGGGCAGTAGCATCATATTTGGGTCAATATATTCCTAGACAGGTCAATTATATTGTCTTCTTCTTCGTTATGCAATCTGCATGATGCTCTCCCTTGGCCTTTGCCACACCCCTCTGAAAAGAGCTCTCTCATATGGAGATGACCTTCTTGTTGCTCCGGTGTCTCTTGTCCTTTTCACATCGAACATGCCACAGTGACAACGTTCAAACTTGAAACTTTCCTCCTTCTCTCTCTCTCTCTCTCTCTCTCTCTCTCTCTCTCTCTCTGCCGCTAAGACTACTACTATTACTTTCTCTTTCTCCTTCTTCCACAACAATGTCCCGAAATTCAAACATGCCCACGAGAACTTCCTAAAGTTGCACATTGTTTAACCTCTATAAAGAGCTTTCCCCGTCTATGATTGTCTCTCACGAAAACGCTGCTTCAACTAGTATAGTAGTGGAAAAGTAGTAGTAGTTTGAGCTACTTCATCGGCCGTCTCGAGTCTTTTCAATGCGTGTATATACGTTTTCTGCATGGCCTTACTATTGTATTCCTGTTTGGCCTTTTTTGCTCAAAGAAACGGGAGGAGGAGACACAAAGTTTGCTCACCGGCTTGTATAAAAAGAGTCATACACTCAAGATTTTACGTTTTTCCATGTCATTAAATGTGAAACAGGTTGTTAAAAGGGAAAGTAATTATACTCGCGGTATGCAAAGATTTCTAACAGAGATTTCATGAAAATAAATGGAAAATAAGCCGGGCTCAAATTGGCGTCGCAACAAGGTCGATTTAGCAGCAGAGTGGAAATTGGCATCATGTTTATTCAGTATTTGTGTTCATAGTCCATTTAACAGCAATATCACTCTCTACATTGCTTTTGAACGAACAACCGTCATATATACATTACCCAAGTGTGTCAAGTACTTAATAAAACGTATTAAAACGTACCTAACGTTTACTCTCATTTCTATGTCATAATCTTATCATTATAGTAAAAAAGTAAAAGTAGCTGTAATTATACTTTATACTTTTCAGGTTACGGCCACATTGCGCCGGTCACCGTCGGCGGCAAGATCTTCTCCATCTTCTACGCGCTGGTGGGCATGCCGCTGTTCCTCCTCTACCTCGCCAACATCGGCGACATCATGGCCAAGAGCTTCAAGTGGATCTACTCACGGTGCTGCCGGTGCAAGCGGAAGCGGAGACGGCGCCCGGGACGGCCGGGCAGCGGCGCCGGCAGCATGTACAGCGTCAAATTCCTGCCGGGGCAGCTGCACCCGGAGCTGATCGCGGCGGCGAGTCAGAGCTCGGGCAGTGTGAGCAGCGGTGACCCCGTGGACGCGGCGCTGCGCCCGGTGCGGCCGTTGCAAGACCCGCTGCCGCTGTCACTGTCGACCGGGGAGCTGGTGCTGGACGCCGGCGCGCTGCCGCAAGACGGATACTCGCTCGGCGGCATGCTGGACGGGGATGATATGTCCGTGTCTGACGACAGCCCTGAGCCGCTCAGCCGGGTGACCGTGCCCATAACGCTCTGCCTCACCGTCATGGTCAGCTACATCTGCGGCGGCGCCGTGTTATTCGGCGAGTGGGAGGGCTGGAGCTTCCTCGACGGCTCCTACTTCTGCTTCATCACGCTCAGCACCATCGGCTTCGGCGACATCGTGCCCGGCGACTCCCTCGGCAGCGACGTGGACGAGGGCAACGGGGAGATCGCCGGGCTGCCCGGGATCAACCTGCAGTTCGTGTTCTGCTCCATGTACATCCTGATCGGCATGGCCGTGATCGCCATGTGCTTCAACCTGATGCAGGAGAAGGTGGTCGTGGGCATCACCAAGTTCGGCAAGAAGGTCGGGCTCATCAAGGAGGAGGAGGAATAATGTGTACATGACAAAAGAATGACGTGAGAGCTGGGAGCGATCTGTGAACTTCAACGAGACTTGTTGTTGTTATATAAACGCAAGCTTTTGCCAAGTTTTCTTCTCTTCCCTGTGGAACACATGAAAGAAAGAAGGACAGAACTTATACAAACACTAGAAAATGTCACCGTGTACTACGACAATGTTTTATTTGGCAATCTCAACAAAAATTGCCGCACCCCGAAAACGTACATTTGTTATCTTATTTTTATCTTCACAGGAAGGAAGCGAGAGTCCTTTTATGCGATATAAACGAACCCCAATGTTTTTGCCGCCTCTTGTTATTACTATTAGCATTATAATGTACGAATTTTTAACACTATTGTTCTGCGAACACACACACTTTTTCATATATTTAAATCAGAGGCGGCAAATGAATACAAAACGCTTTCTCGAGTGTATAAGAAATTGTAGAAGTAGCAATGGAAAGAGAAGGAAAAGCATAAATAAAACCATATACATTCAGGAATATATACGAAAACGGAGGAGGAAATAAGCCGGTTTCTTTCTTCTCAATGTAGTGTCGCAAAAAGGGGAAGGAAGGAGGATGAATATATTGCCACAATGCTCTTCGAACCCTTTTCCAATCAGGGTTGCCACTTATCCATTTTATTCTAAACCTTTATCCATCTATATTCCATTAAATATTTTACCTTTAAATGGTATTCCGTGTCATCATACCAAGAAACTTGCATAATGCTGTTTCTAAGGTGTGTATACAGATTATGTGCATCCTCTTGAGGTATATTTGTCTAACAAGAGCAATAATATCAACCCTACATTTCATGCGTGTTCCAGCCGAGATAAAACACGTCAGTAAAAACCTTGCTTCTCCCACCAAAAACAATACACGAGAGCCTTCTTGTGTAACCCTGTTTAAGCGCCTCTTCTACGTACTAGAAGGAAGAAAGGGTCAAATGACACCGGGCTCATTTGCACCTTACTCAGACAAGGGGATCGCGGGTATTCTCTCCTCTCTCTCTCTCTCTCTCTCTCTCTCTCTCTCTCTCCCAATCACCCAGAGCGCGCACAGCAGAGAGCCTGCCACC
>LR141628.1:0-12101 GCA_900659605.1 Tisbe holothuriae | reverse complement strand
TCTTCTTCAATGCAACCATGTTTGCCATTTTAAAATTATGTTGCCGAAAAGATTAGCACTCATATACTTTGGAAAAACCTGAATTGAGTGACTTAAAAGTACGGATATAGCATCCCTAAATGTGGATTTCTATTAATAGTTACAAACATTTACCATTGGCAAGCTCATCTACAATCACATTGGAGCTAATTTCTTTTGTCAATTGTATAATTGCCAAATTTCCTTGCAAAAGATGTTTGCATCTGACTGTAGAATAGTTTGATTTTTTGCCACTGTATATAGCAAACTCCTGACAAACTGAAAGTCAAGTGCAAAATCAGGAACGTTCATGAAAATTAATATATATTTCTTGAATTAATAAAAAAAACATAACTTTAATTAGTTTTCACACTGTTATTCCTCTTCTTTTTCATACCATGATCCTGACCAGAAGAATTGTTAACCATTTTAAAGACAAGAACATCCTCTTGTTCAATATTAGTCCCTATTGTGATACTTTCAATGTCTTTCATATATTGATGTTTGTATGCCACTGTTGTTATTCCATTTTCAAAGGAAATGTTCACCACTTGGTCTTCTTGTTTTCCATTTAATAGGAGAGCCAACTCTCTTGCAGAAAATTGAAAATTGTGATGTAACAACTTCTTGTCAAATTTTTCTTCAAACTGCTCTGCAATCACATTTACTGGCATCCATGAGTGTTGCACTAATGCATTGAAAAATGGATGTAAGTCAGAGATCACCTCTTCTTGGTATATAGTCACATTATTAAGAAGTATGTTCTGGAAATTCCACTGATCACTAGTCTGCACTGGGCATATGGTCACTGTTGGAAATTGAATATTGGATAGGTTGGCTCCATTAATATCAAGAAAATTTCTGAATTTGTTTGTCCTAAATGACTCTATACTCTGGTAGGTAAAGTAACCAGTCAATGCAAATGAAACTAAGAGCAGCATTGTCCAAATTATTTTCCCACCAGTTGTATTGGTAGAATGAATGTAGGACACAGCATGTATACTGGACATTTCACAGTATGTATAGAAGGTAAGTTTTAACATTGATCCAGTTTCAGTCATATCCGTTGTCCCATATGTAAACCTTGTCAATATAAATAGTAGAAGCTGGGCTAGTTCCATGCTAATGAACAGTGAGCAGCCAATAAACAATGACAATGTACCTCCTGTAACAAACGTATGACACAATAATGCCATTATAATATCAATATCACCTTACCTATGAGACCCAATTTGTCACTAAATGAGGAGGATTTTTCAATGTGAAGTTCAACTATTGTGTTTGATTTAACGTTAATATCCAGCACTATTGTGTCATGCATCATTTTATAATGACAATGTTTTACCGCTAAGGTACTACCTTGAAGGTAACCCAATTGTATTGAATGCTTGTTTCTGAAAACAAGTATTTCTTCTTCATTAGACATATTTTGAAACACAAGGCTATTCAGACATATTTGAACATGGTTGGTTTCAACTGTATCCATTTTAATGCTGTGAATGATTTTATCACAGTTTTTCACACATTCTGGGCATATGTCATGCTCATTTAGGCTCATCAGTTTTTGCTTAAATATTCTAGCAGAGTCACCGGAACAAATGGTTAGATTTTCCATTACACTAGGAACATCCCAAGGAACACAGTTAATTGTTGTATTGTGTAGAATATATCTCACCATACACTCATACTGACATGCTTGTTGGTTGTAAGTGTGAAAGGCACTGCCAGGTATTGGATTCTCATGGGCCAACAGACATCCTCTTTCCTTGGATGTAAGACCCTTTAGGCTATCTGAGCTGGTTTGAACAAGAGTGTTAACCTTTAGAGTTGAGTGAAAGCCTGGAAAAAGTGTGCAAGACACTTTGTCAAGATGACTGTCTCGATCAGTTATGCTTAGCAGCAAGTTTCCAGAAGTAGGAGTTGTTTTGTCTGATAAATGGAGGTCTATAACCATGGACACTTTTTGTAGTTCAGACTGAAGAGCAAGTTCTTGGAGTATATCCTACATAGAAAATTTATACACTTGTTCAGAAATATTATTTAACTCTACTCTCTAAACATTTACTTCACGTTTGATGTTAACTAACCCTAAGGTCATGAGAACAGTATGCAGTATATCTACGATTGCAATACAGATAGCACTTAAAACATACCTTGATGTTGAAGTATTTTTCAATATGATTATCCATTTGTAGCACTCTCTTTATATTATTGACAGGGTTCCCATTAAATTGGCTACACATTCCCTGCATAGTGGGCACATGATAGAAGTCCACCTTACAATCAATGTTTGAACAATATCTAATTAACTCCAGTTGCTGGTGGTACTGTCAGGGAACAGAAAATCAATTACTGTATAAAAGATCCAAAGTTATACTTTACATTCATTAACATGAATAACATTATGCATTAAATAGACTTTTCTGTGTTAAAATTACTAACTGAAACTACATTATTGTAGAGGATATGACAGTACATATGACCTGAACACAAGCCAACACTGACTATCAAGAGTCAAAATTCATATTTAATTTAATTTCCATAGCCAGCCCTCCAAAGTAATTGTAGGAAGTTAATTTTCCCCTTTTTTTATGTGCCTTTCTTTTAAGGCATTTAACTCCTCAAAGTTCAATATATGACCGCAAAAGGGAGCACTCAACATAACAGTAAAACTCGGATGAGTTTCTGAGGTTCCTCCACCTCCAAACAGCTTTGTTTGAATGTAAAACTGGGCTTCAGGTTGATATGATTATAGAGTTTCTCATTTTACTTACATTTCCAACCTGAAAATCTTTCACCTCCTCAGAATTACTTTGACTGAAGATGAAAGCCTTAATGGCATCGTCTATGCTGGTAAAAGTTGTAATGGGGTTCACAAGGCTGTCTGTATTGATTTGGTTTAGAAAATGGTATCTTTCATAGTTGGCGGTATATTGATTCCATCTAAAGGCAATATAACATTTCTGTCACTTTACTTATAATGTTGTCAATGTTAATAACTGTTCAAATAGAAGTACTGAAATATTTTACCCAGACTGTTCCTCAAACACAGCTATATCTTCCTTTGTTAACTCTTCCAATTGACTAATTTCTTTAATCATTGTAAATGCATTGTAATTTCCCAGTACCAGGGAGTGTCTTAATATGGGCAGAAGTTGAGCTATGGTTTCCAGTGAATATTGGTCTTGTGTGGATTGGTTAGAAGTATTAAATGTCATGTGGACTTCTGGATGTTCAATTAAATTTGATATGTGATTAATGACTGGCAGCTCTGTGTGAATAAATATGTTAGATTAGATTATGAAGTCCTTTGTCATTTTCCTATTTTTGTGTGCATATATTCATTGTTACAGTCATTTTTCACTTTTTGTTGTACCTGTTATGTTGCTTGAAAATGCCAATAGGCTTTCTGATAACTTGGACAATAATAATGGATCTCCATTAAAATGTACATATCCAGTCTAACAGTTCATAATGACAAGTGTTATTCAGTGTATAGTTTTTATATGTTAACTTGTTTTACCCCTTAGAAGAGATCGTAGATATAACTCTTAATCAGGGTTCCCAATCCAAGCTTATCAGCATTTTCTTTGAAATACAACTTTTTGGCAATATTAAGAATTTGCCGGTGCATTGTACAGGTTTCGTCCAATGATGAACACACATTATCAGCAGTGTCAGGGATGTAAACTAGTTTCTCAGTCATATTGGTTACTACAATATGGATATTTGTGAATACAAAATATAAATACAGCTATATTATTTTTACCTTCTGTTACTCCAATTTTACCAAAGAAGGAATCAATTTGTTCAACCACTGCTCTGCAAGTTTAGGGGGAAAACATTTTGTCTTGTAAATCATGGCATAGTGCTGTAACAGTTACTTTATGCTCTAATGGACAAATAGGTTCTACTATATGAACGAGATTGGTATAAAATGAATTTCAGCATACTGATCTTACTATTTCAAATGTAGCAAAAGTAGAAATATATTCTGCAGACTATATTTTAAGACGGAAAAAAATGTTCACTGCATATTTTACTCATTTCATTATGTTAAAACTGGAGTTAGTTTAATGTATATAAAGAATATTAGCAAAAAAAATGTAAGCTATATCATACCAAAGTGCAGGATCAACCTGGATGCGAACACAGAAAAACAGGACTGAATGCTTACAACTCAGAGTAGCGCAGTGTTAAATATCTTTAAAAACTTATTTACCTCAGATCATCAAAATCTCCTCCCACCTGCTGCAACTGGGCTGCTTTTGAAAATATTCCGTAATAAAAGTGTCTCTCTGGTGGCACCATATCATCGTGATATAATGCTGTACCCGGACGAAGTATCTCAAACATTGTAAGGAATGTGCGAAAATGATCAGCAGTGAACTAAAATACAAATACTTGTTGAATCCACATAGAGACGGCTTAATTGCTTCTGAAGTTTGTTTCATAGAGTAGTCTGCTTTGGATTGCTTTCTACGTAATAGTAGGACAATGACTTTTGAAACAGTTTTTGCCTTGGCAGAATGATGAACTGAATACTTATTAATTAAGTTATTTCTATAAACGTGACAAGAATTCATTCATGACGTTGTCCTGGACTACAAGTCTGACAGTTGTTGAGTACACTAAAAAATTACCTTGGCATTTCTTCTTCTCTTTTTAGAATGGAAGTACCTTTTAAAAAAAATGAGTACACCCAAACTAACCTTGTATTGATCTCTTGGCATGTTTTCTTCTCTTTTTAGAATGGAAGTACCTTCTGCACTTCTGTAAATCTCTTCTATCATAGCATTCCTCAGGTCTTCTGTTAAGCCTTCTGGAACTATGGAGTACATGTGAATACTATGTATGAGAGGTAGGGCAAAATCTCTTTAAAGAGGCAATTATGCTAAAGGCATTTTGCAAGCGAATTTAATAATATGGTTCTATCTATTGAATGTAAATAAAATATCTTACAATGCCATGTTGCCACAAGTGGAAAATCAAAGTCTCCTCCTGCAAGAGAAATAAAGCTTGTAAAATTTATTTTCTTTACTATAAAAGTAGAAATTGCACTTACGAATATGCTACACGGCCTTGTCAAAAAGCTCAGGAAGAACAGTAAAAAATCTAAAAATAGTTTTTTTTAAGTTAGTCAGAGCGTGATATGTCCATGTCACTGTCCTTACTCTTTGAAATATACTGAATTTCGAATTGCCTGATATTCTGGTTTGCTACAGAGCTCTAATCCAATATCAGCTGAAGGGTTGAGATTCCCAAGACATCGATATTTGAGCTGGAAAATATATTAATGACAAGCCAACACCTCATTAAGATTGGTAAATTTAATCTGGTGTTTATTTGCAATTTTAGCTAAAAATTGAAATTCATCCATACTTGTATTTGCACATAGTGTGATGGCTGGGAATGGAACCTTTTCAGGAGGATATTGGTAGTCACAAACTCTGTAAAAAAGCACATATTGAGGTTAAATTAGTACTTAGAGAGGTTCGGATCCAGAATTTTCAGACGGGTCTGGATCCGGATCCACCATAGATCGGTTCCCCGGATCATGTTACATACTAGGATCCACATCAATACAATAGATTTATTACTGCGTTTAACCTTACACACTCTTAATTTCAACCAAGAAGTAGGTTTTTGTTTTAGGGTAGCCCTCATTTCTAATTATTATTTAGCAATAAAACGTGAAAATATAGCTATGAACCCACATGATTCCAAATCTATACTCACGATGTATGCAAAGGATTCTTTTCCCACCAAATAAATGCTTCAATGCAAATCTGACTTGTTGCCACTAGGGCTGCAAAGCAAAGAAACCCCCACAGCACAGACTCTATCCAGTGGCGTCTGTTGGCAATGTATGAGTACCCATGAAGACCAGTCCTCTGGCAGAACTTATACAAATCTGACTTGATCTTGCTACAGCGTGTCATCTGCATTGTTTATAATTCTCACAAATTTAACCTCCACTGTCAAAGAAAGTAATAATGCTATGCTTATCCTGCTTACGTGGTTACAATTTAACTTTGGATTAAGTGAACATAAAGAGTGTTACTTTCACAAAATATATATTCAAAGTACATTTGTCAGATTTTTTTAGATATTGTGTATTTAGAAAACTGTATATTGAAATGAAAACAATTATGGGTATTTTGGTCCGCACTCACAAAAAATCAATGTATGCATGGGTCAATGACTTTTGATTGTATCTTGAACTTGAAGGTCTATGGTCAATGATGGTTGAAACACCTAGATCGGAAACAAGCCACCCTCATGAGTTCAATCAATAATTATTAGGGGCAATTTAGTATTCCCTTCATCTCAACTGTTCTGTTTGCACCTGATTCTACAATCACTGAAACCAGTGTTAGGACTTGCTTTGCGCTAAGGAAGCAGTTTAAGCTTTTTATTAGTTGGACTCTGAGGAGTCCTTTCTTTGGTAATATGCTCAGTCATTGCTGAGGGGACTCAGGTCGAGGACTACTGTGACCTAGAGTGTTATCAAACGGGGAAAGAGGTCAAAACAAAGAATTTGCCATCTCTTTATTGGCTAAAGACCGTTAGACGTTACATAATTAGAGCATAAAGAATTGTAGGCACTAATGGTGTTCTAAGTTGTGATCTCAGCTCTGTTAACTGAAGAGAAACATTGTGGACATACTTTCAGGGAGCCCTGCATTTAATCATCCATAATCATATCTCTTCTGCTCAATCTTTAAAATTTTGAAGTAAAGTAGTTAACAAGCTTTCCTATCTAGATGTCTTATTCTCTCATTGGGATTTATGCTGAGTGTGTTCATAATTTTCAACAAACAACTTTCACGGTTTTCATGTACTTCAAAAAAGAAAGCACAAATATACTCGATAAAAATGTTGGCAATATTCAAATTTGAATTTTCAACCTTTTTCTTTGCGAAATGCACATATATAAATTATAACGTTACAATACTTTTTACTGTTCAATTAAAGTATGCTATAATGCACATTGTGAGTGAAAATCTGGCCATTAGTTAGCAAGGGGGTTAGTTAGAGTCGGCTTGGCCATAACAATGTTACAATTAATACAGTACATTATCAAAATGAATGTATTGGGCAACTAATTTCTTAGCTAAAAGCCTAAAACTTTACAAGTGAAATGTTACACACGAGTATATTTCATTGTGGTTCAATTACTGGCAGTTCAACGCGACAACAATTGGCAGTCATTATAAATGCACAAATAATTTTCATATTTTAAAATATGATTCATATTTTACAATTGCTGAAAGAAAATATGTTATTGCATTATTGGTATATATGTAACTGATCTTTTGACTATATGGTTTTTTCAAACATTTTTCCGAAGTCAACGTCATTAACCAATGCAATGTATTCCCAGGCCCACGTAAATGAGAATGTGAAAATTACAGTAAATGAAATTAAACTGCAATTTGAAATAATAGTTTATTTCATCGTCATGCATAGCTTATTTACATATTATAGGCTGTCATAAACAGATACACCCAATAGAGGACTTCTACTGATGATAATAAACTGAAGCCAGTCCACAGACCCAAAACACCACCTGTAAAGAAGGACAAGTCAAACTGGCATGAATAAAGTTTTATGCTGCCTTTTATGCTCAAGTTTCATATGATCATAACATATGTATTATATACCTAGACTAAAGGATGATCATTCCTATACTTACCAACAATACCAACTTGATCACTATCATTGTATTGATAACTAGTTGTTAGTATTGGGACATTGGTGGACCGTAAACTGACAGAAACATATGCAAAATCGTAGGAAACTTTCAACAAACATCTGAAAGGAAGTCATTACCTATGAGGGGGACTATTAAGGGTAATACAACTCTTAGAGAGGCAGGCCGCTTGGAAAAACGTGAAGCTTATGATTGGGCATTTCCAACAAAAACAAAGCTGCTCTTCATAGTTAATACACTGTAGACCATTCAGAGGCCTCTGTTTCTCCTCCGATTTATTTGAATTTCCGAGCGCGGGAACGAAATGTAATCTGCCTATTGTGTAGAGTTAAAATATGCTCGAGCTCTCTTATAATACTTTTTCTAGTATGATTGAAACAGAAGACTTAGTAGCGACAGTACTCGTATAACACAAAGAACAGTACTATATGATTGTTAATATATCTGGAAAGGAGTTCCCTACAGTCTAGTACTTTATCAAAAGGGAAAATCTTTTACGGTCAAAAATACTAGTGTTCAGGAGAAGCAAAAACAATCTACACTCAAATTTAGGGACAAAACAGTGTTAGGTGTTTAAATGCTAAAAGAAGAGCTCTACTCATGCAATCAGACGGGATTCATAGAAAAATCTTGCTTAATTTGGCCAGGAAAGCCCAAAAACAAGGAAGATTTTCCCTTTTGATGATTTATTTGGCCTCCGCCAAGAGAGAAAATAAATCCTCAAAAGGGAAAATCTTTTTGTGCACCTTTCAATCACCCTACTTTTTTGCACACAATATCTTTAGAACACACTGATTACAGAACAATTTGATTTGTTTCAAAATTTTAAGTTTAAGTGCCCAAATGAGCAGGACAAAGATTGTAAAAAATTATGCACCGGAGTGGAAATACTTCATCAAAAGGGAAAATCTTCAATGAACATGTAAATACTCTGCAGATATAAGAGATATCAAAAAATGTCATTAATATAACTTTTGCCTCTTAGATAGTTCTAATGATAATTGCATTAAAATGTTGAGCAAATTTTTGACCCCCTGTAATTTTCCCTTTTGATACAGTAATGTAGTAATCCCCCACCTCACGGGGGTGAAAGGGGGACACTGTCCATTATTGAGAAAAAGCCATAAGGCGGAACTGGTGGATGAACCGGAAAGGGTAGTACTCTGGAATAAACCAAAAGCCGTGAAATAACAGTAGGGTGCAAAAATAGGCCAAAGGCAATCCAGTGCTAAGTAAAAAAATAAAAAACAAACAAAGAACATTCATTGTATTCTGAAATCTAATTTAATTGTTTAAGGGTCATTTAAGAACAGGAGGCTTAAAATGTCAGGTCAAAAACAATAATTCCATTTAAATTATGCATGATCAATGTGCCAATTAATACCCACACCTTCACATTTTGTTACCTTGATAGCATATCCAGATTTTGGGGTCCATATGTGTTTACATACCATTTACTATTATGAATGTAATTCCAATACATTTCATCCATTGCATGGTTAATACTATAAATATAATTATATTATTTCCAAGACTACAAGATAATTTTTTTGACAGGGTGATTAATTTTGCCACTCTTGGTGAGTCATCCTAGCATATGCATATATGTACATACCCCTCATAAGCTAAATACTGAATAAAATGATTGTCACATTCCAGCTCAGAATTCAATTTCATTGTATCAAGGGCTACATCATATATCAAACCATTACAATCCTTTGGACAATTGCACATCACTGGCTCATTCAGCATAATCTTCTGAAATTGTGTAACCTTGTTCCTTGTGCAAATTGGATAATTGAATTGTTCATTCCTACGTATATAATCCCATGGAATGCACCCCACCACTTCTGCTGCTGCATTATATTGACACTCAAAATAACACTTCTTCTGAGAGTATGCATCAAACATTTTGGAGTTGTGTTCATAAGCAACTTTGCAATTTCTTTCAGTTGGATCCGTACCTTTCTCAACTTGTTCATCAACAACATGTTGTGTAATCTGTATACCAATATTTGCTCTTTGGCCTGGGAAGATTTGAATAGATGTTAATGATGTGTGCAAAGCATCTTCAAAAGAGTTAATAGCAAGCACAAAGTGGCCACTTTCAGACTCTGTGAGGTCTGTTGTGTGTATATCAAGGATCAGGTCAATATAGGGAATTCCACTGTAATTAGGTGATTCATTCATAGTTATAACTGTTGGCATTGATTGAAAATGGTTCCTAAATACATCCATATACAATGAATGGATTACATTGTCATATTGTTTGCTGCTTTCTATGGAGTTAAAAGCACTACATATACCACGGTCAGATAATACATGTTGAAATGCCAATTTGCAATTGGAATGCATGTTGCTTTGGCAATGTTGCACTGCTTCTAGTCTGTTAAATGGATAGTCTTTGAAGTATTCAGTGTCTGTGTTGCTCACAGTTTTGTTTTCATATTTTGTGTCAATATAGTTTCCATTTGTTGTTTTCCATATTCTAAACTGCTTTGGTTGAATGTTTGCCTGTAAATATCCAGCGGGAATTAATTTCTTTTTTATCCCTTCCATGTTCAATTCTTGCTCTAATGTTGGAACCATATTCAACATAACCTTAGACCACCTCATAACACTAATAACTTCTTTTATATTGTTCTGTAACCTTTTTCCATGAGAATTAGCTGCCATATTATTTTTAATCAAGTCTAAACCAATGTCATAATTTAATTGTAGTGGTGAGCTTGGATCTTCTTTATTCTTTACTCTATCTAGAATGTCTATAACAAAGTAGTTAAATGGAAGACCAATATTAAGCAATAATAAATCAATGAAACTCCAGTCAATTTGGAACTTGACTTCATGGTTGGTGGAATTGAATGTTGCAAGCTGATAGTCTCTGTATATAGAAGGCAAGTAGTAGAATTATTATATGATTTGGGATTTAATACCATTAGAATTAAAATAATTTGCATATAATTTAGTGCATACATTGATGATACTAACACTTTGATTTGAACCACGTAATAATTTGAAATACCTGTAGTGAACAAAAGAAGCACGTCTTGCGGCATATTCTCTATCAGTCTTTGCTGTAGTGTCCAGAAACTCATCCAGGGGTTCAAGTAATTTTGGTAGTTCAATAATTGGAATATTGAAGTTCTCATCAAATAATTTTGAAGATATTTTGTTGTAGAATTCATATGTAGCTATAATGTCTGGCGCATCCTCCAATATCAATCTTGAGATAGATAAAAATAATCAGATTTATTGGATAAGTTATTATAAAATATTTCCACATATCCTTTCAATAGAATTATCAATAAGTAGGGTCATTTCCAGTTATCCTAATCAGGAATCATTCCAAGGATCCCAACAAGACAAAATTATATCAAAAAATTGGTTGAATGAACTAATGTTTACCTGTTTTCTTTTGCTATTACAGATGGTTGAAAGGCGGACGACAAGGCTGTTGGGACAAAGCTCCTCATTAAACTTCCTAGACCATCCTTTTCAGCCCTCAGGAAAAATATCAGCTGGGCCGTTTGTTGTATAGATGTATAGCATTCAACACAAGCACTACTTAGCTCTTCCAAAAAATCTGCTCTGTGCAGCTTTTCCAAGATGTCAAGAGATTTGACAATCTTCTTTTTACACATTCTGTACTGGACTGTTGTGAGAGCAAGAGCTGTGATGTTGCTGCAGTACTGGTTGAAGTATCCTCTTTCACCTGTATGATGAACATTAGGCATTAGATAAGATTGTTTTGTATAGCTATTTCATATAAGGAAGGAAAATAAATTATATACTCATCACTGCCTTCAACTTACAAAGTTCTACAACCTCAGTTGCATATTCCCAATACAGGTGCCTGGAATAGTCAATCTCCTTGTTTACATTTCCAGGGAAAGAGTCGTCACATTTTTCACTGTTTTTAATGACAACAAAGCAGTGACCATTGTGCTCAATTCCATGGGAACAATTAGAAACTGGATCTGGCATCCCAGCCCAGCAAACTTTATACTGTCTATGGAGTACTTGGTGGTAGGTGACAGGACAGGAAGAACCAAAGTAGCCATTGATACCTGTCATTTAAGATGTAGCTAGTTAAACCATTCACATATAGTGAATATTATTTCTTGTTGTTAATAAGTAAAAGTGTAGAACTGGCAGTAAACGTTAGGCACAGATGTCTGTAGCATAAGGATGGAACGCAAAGATAGGCTGAAATTGTAATTTGATGCCTAATATCTTATTTTTCAAAACAGTCACTGAAGTGACCAAATTGTCATGATATATCCCAAAGGACTTCCGGTCACGCAACCTCGAGGTAAACACGCACCACGATTTCCGGTCGTGTTTTCTTGAACTGAAAAAAGGA
>LR141627.1:0-12097 GCA_900659605.1 Tisbe holothuriae | reverse complement strand
CCCCTGAGATCTCAAGCATTTTCATGTATGGAGATATGCATAGCAAATATTTTTTTAAAAAAACTCCCGCATCTGCTTTAGTTCTCACTTTTGCGCAACAGAGCATTTGTAACTTTAGTAGCTACAGTAACTTATCACATTTATAACAGTAGTTTACTTTCCTAGATGGACCGGACCTCTTGCTTGCGTCAAAGAAGATGAAGTAGAAACGACGGTAAATCCATTAGCTGTCGATGAATTCAGGCTGGCTGATGTCAAATATGATTTGGACAACTATAAACTATTACTTAACAAAAGGAGCAATGCATATGACACTACATTTAAGAACCGTTTAAATACGTAAGTGCGATGTGACTTTTATTGCGTGTTTATTGGGGTTGGTGGTAAAAAGTCGGAGACATAAAAATCGTACATATACAGAACTCGGAGGAGCCAAAATCGGAGGACAGAAAATCGGAGAATGCAATAAATTGGAGGAATATAAATATGAGGTCTAAAATCCGACTAAGCAAGGGTAAAAACTTAAAAGGCGTTCTAAGGCCAGATTATTAATAGGATAACACACTAGTGCACAGTAAGCCAAAGTGCATTTCAAGCTATATAATAATTTATGGTATGTATAAGTATAGTACTAGCATCAAAGATATTGGAATAGCAACTACGCATAACTGTTACAACAGAACAAAAAAGTAAAGGTGAGTCTTTTATGAATCACCCCTCAGTTATCCTCTATTGGTCCACTTAGTGGTTGCCTCCTGTAAATTAGAGCTCAAATAGGAGAAACTTATTTTTGCACGGCAACCTCTTTAAGGCCGCTCCCACATTGGAGGATTCGAAAGAGTATACCCCGAGTATCATCCTCCTTTTTGGAGTATACTCGGAGTTTCCTCCTCTTTTTGGAGTATACTCGGAGTATCCTCCTCCGTTTTGGAGTATACTCAGAGTATACTCCTCCCTTTAGGAGTATACTTGGAGTATACTCTTCCGAATCCTCCCATGTGGGAGGGGCTTAAGGCTACTACATTCCGTCGGACTTTTCAACCATTTTGTGACGTTTACAGATGACGCCAAGAGGCTTTATATCATTTGAAAAAAGAGAAAAGAATTGTAGCCCAAAAAGAGAAATGTGGCTAACTACAGGTGGTTCTGCTAAGCTTATAAAGTTATACCACACACCATTGAGGTACTAGTACAATAAATTATTATGGTATGTCAATAGCTCATACCAAGGTATATAGAGATTCATTCTTTATACACCTTGGCTCATACCGAATTTGTACCCATCCGACTTTTTTCACTCCGATTTTTTTCTCTCTGACAATTGTGCTCCTCCGATAAATACCTCCGATTTTTTACCCCACCGATGTTTTGCCACCAGATCATTTATTGTTCATGTTAATAAACTAAGAATCTGGCAAAAACTGCATCATACGGTTTAAGTTTAATAGGCACAATTGGCAGAACAATATAATATGAAGTGCAAAAAGTACTTTAGCTTTATTTATTTTTTACAGAACTTCGTACTTCAAAAAGGTTACAGCATATGATGTGGATCCTACACTGTCAATATATCATCACATCTATGGCTTCAATTTAACAACCGACCCTCCATATCTACACATCACTGCAAAAATCCCCTACATTGACAGATTTGAAAATATTGGCAGAACAAAAATGTTCAACTTTTATCAAAGAGGTCGCGCTGTAACGTTAACATCTTCTGAAGAGAATGAGTTTCCCATTACACTGCAAAACACTGAACCTCTAGACATTAAAGTTCCTGGCAGAAGTCTCGTAGTTGTATTTTATGCTCTTAGGGTGACCAAGGTTCAGGTTCCGTTTACAGGCCGAATACAACGTTTATATAATAATGTTTCTGCTGGTTGGAAGAGCGTCTCAGGGAGTTATAATATCACACAAAGTTTTCGTGAAGTGGTCATTGTTTCAGAACCAATGGAAATTAAACAATAATTCGGGCTGGGCATACGATGGAAAATTGATAATAATCGTAGGCTGAAATACACCTGAACTTCAATTATAATATGTTCTGTGAAGATCTCCGTCCATACCTCAGTATTGCGGCAAAATAAACACAAATAACAATACGTACCAAGCATTAAACATGTTTTATGATCACTTTTACACTTCTATGTAACCTGCCTTAGTTTCTTTAATTATTAATATGTCTCATGCTATAAGAGACCTCCCAGACACTGGCAACTTTAATCATTTCTGCAGAGGAAAGTTTTGAGACTTACTCATAGAAGTAAAATCTAAATTACTTCTAGGCAGAATTGAGAAAACTGTCGGCACAAATGGGAAAAATTGCTCGGCAGACACATGTGAAAAGTTGCCAGTCTGGGAGGTCTCTTAAGGTTTGCCTCTTGTAGAGCAATCGGACAGAGGAAACCTACATACTTACATTTTTCCTGCCCTTTCTCTATCTAGTAAACATATTATTTCTAAGTGAAGAAGTGCTTAGCATAATTAAATATTGATCTGGCAAATTATGACTGTGTGATTATTGATTCACCAGAAATTTTAAAATTTTAGTATATTACTGTCTTCTGTCTGACTGGTTGATTAGATTTAGCTCTTATTTTATATTAAAAAGCCCAAATGCATTGGGCAATAAAGGCTTTTGTGGTGCAACTATACATCAATGGTGGTAAGTTCTCAGAAATACCTACTTTACTCCAGTGAGAATAATGAATATGTACTTAAAACAGGTTTTTTTCAGTTTACGGATTACAATGTCAACATTCGGAACCAAAGACAGACGAATCAGAAGGATATTCCCAGGTTACAGAATGCCCTAACACTGCCACAAAATGCTTCATACAATATGTTGTTACGGGTAATAATACTTTACATTACAAAAATGATATTCATGTATAAATTAAATTGCTAAAGACGAGAACTGTTTTGCAGATATCATAAAAATCAATACAATTTATTGTAGTTGTAGGAGGAAAATATTTAGAAGTTTTCTAGAAGTTTTCCAAACGTTTTCCTTTTGTGTAGGAGAGCAGTTCTGAACGATTGCCAATGAAATTGGCTAACATATATAAATAAACATAGGCATAGTGTAGCGTAAGACATGCCTTCAGTTATCAACCGTTTCTCTCTTGCCTCTCTTTTAACTGATATTTTCTGTAACATGAATATTATCACTTCGTTTTTTAGTAACTGGCGAATCGTATGTATGGAGAGACTGCAAAGAGGACGACCAGGAGCCCTCTCTTCTCAATGACTCCTGCAGGGACTTGACAGAGGATCTGGAGATGAAGAAAAATATGGAACAAAATGACATGAAGGAACTGTACATGTAAAGGAATATAATTACTTCAACTATTTGTACTTCTTTCAGTACTTAAGATAGCGACTTTATTTTTACTTAATCTAAATGAGGAACCAATTAAACATATATTGAAATTTCTTCTTCCTTCTATTCTTCCTTCAAGATGTTCCTGCGATGGAGATCTCTGCAACGCAAGCATGGACAGATGTCCTTGCCAGCCAAATGGTGCAATGGGAATGGAAATATTGGGATGGAACTCACCCTTGATAATACTACTTTCTGCGGCTCAAATAGTTATAAAATTATTTCAATGAAAGTGTAACATATGATTATTCATCAGGGTGTCGCATAAACAGGATGAAAAAATAAATAATGTACACAGCTTTTTTGGTATTACATTTATTTATGTGGAACATCATTTACATTTTATAAAAATATGTTGTTTCCTGTGAATTCACTTTAAAAACTGGTATGCATAGTATGACTTATGAGGACAAAATTAATGTTTCATTATGTTCACCTAAGGTATCGGCCACACGGGAATGAAAATTAAGGATGAAAAAAGAATAATTCTGTAATAATTCCTCTCCCTGCTTACTAAGTGTAAGAATCATATTCTCCTCCCAAGGAATTTAATTCTTCCCAAGAATTTAATTCCTCCCTTTTGCCGGCCAGCCACCAGCAAACCAGGCAGAGAAGGCTTGCCAGTAAGAGGAATTATTTTCCTCTGCAAAAGAATAATTCTAGAATAATTCTTTTTTTCATACCTCATTTTCATTCCCGTGTGGACGATGCCTAAGCCGCTAATTGTCTTGTATATTGTCTGAAAAGTCGGAACCTTTCTTATTGGGCCGTTTAACTATCTTTATGATTTTGGTAATATCCAAGGCTATAACAAAAGACAAAATGTGTGTTTGATCACAGCTTCAGTAAGAGCAGCAGCTGCTGCCTGAAGCTGAGTCTATAAGGGACTTATGAGATGTTTGCTCTGCTGACTGGTGAAGCTAAGCAAGCGCGGGGAAAAGTGGGAAGGAAGAAGGGGAAGAATTCTACCGCACTTGCTCGCTCTAAAGGGCTGAGTGCAATGCAATGCCTCTAATTTGCTGTCCGCGCCTGCCTTCTGCTCCGGCAAAAAAGGGAACGGCCTGACTGGCCTGAAGGGAGCGCGAGGAGGAGCAAATTAGAGGCAATGTTGTGCGTAGTTGCCGCTGTCAGCAGCTCAGTCATAGAATTCTTCCCCTTCTTCCATGAGAGTTCTCTAGGCAAAATTTTAACTCTTCAGAAGAGCCAACGGAGACTTTTAACGTATGTTTATGCTCTGTACTGATACTATAAACGTACATAAGAGCTTAAGGACTATTTTGAATGCTTATTTCCAGCTCTTTATAAAATTAGAACAAATATATTTAGCACCTTTTGCTACTTATCATATGGACAGCCGAGTAATACTTTTGCTTACACTATGCCAGGAAAAGTGCATTCCTACAATATTCAAAGGTGCTTTCCCCACTTTATATATTGCCATAATAAACTTTTGGTTACAATACTTTAGCCTAGGGCAACTTGATATCTAGATAGGATTAGCAGAACGAAAATATATAAATTATAGCATAGACCACTGAAATATACCTGGACAAACCGCGACCCCTGAATGTTTATATCGGCATGATACCGTCATCTAGCAACAAACTTTACTTCAAAGAAATTATTCAGCGTTCAAAATTATCCTGTTACCTAATTGCCAGCGCTCCAACACATCGAATACGCCAAAAAATACTCCCAATACGACAGTACATAAACACTACATACAGCCAACATTTTAGCACCTCTCCCGTCCAGACAAAAATGCGAACTTTTGAAATATCCATTGTACAGTAAAGTTATATATACATTTTAAACTGAAAATTTTGCGTAGATTAGAACCTATTTTATTCATATTTGCCAAGAAAATATTTTTTATCTGAATTATCAGTAAAAGGGCAAAATCGGCCGGACGGGAGAGGTGCTAGAATCTGCCATTTATGTAGTGGTTATGTACCAGGGATATGCGACGAAGTCGCCAGGATAGGAAACATACATACATACGTAAACACTGTGTGTCCGGAGCTCATTACGTTATAGGTTGGGAGAGGAAAAATACGACTTGTTCCGGTAAGGAAGAAAAATTGCCGGAGGCCCAGAACTTTCACGGAACTTTTTAGACTTGACTCTCTCAATCTCTAACGTAATTAGCAGAATCCCCCTGTCTGGAGGCAGAATACTCAGCGCTGACGAAGACTCAGCTAAAGTTTCCTCTCCTGTCATATGGTCGCAGCTCCCCTTCGAGTAGTTACAGCTAATATTTGCTCAGTAAAATTCAGTTGAGAGTGACTCTTATTAATAAGACTTGAGTTCGAATTCTTCAATATTTCTTACTTCTCATGGTACGCGGCTCCTCGCCGTCCTTGTCTACGCTTGCGCCGAGCGCCTTGTCAACGGGGTTCGACTTGGTGGGGAAGTGAGTCGTCGGTCTGACATTATTAAAAATTGGGGCTGCATCGGACGTCTTGATATGTCATGGGCCAAATATAATTATTATCACTTCACTCTATAAATTATGTTTTTCAGAACCCTTGAGTGCACCCATCATCTTCTCCACAGCAACTTCCGTCTACAGTCTAAGTACACACGATAAAAGAAAAGGAAACAACCCAGGCTAGGCCAGGATCCACTTGGGTAACTAATATTGCATTAGTTAAGCATTTGCTAATTTTGTACAATGGACAACAGACTGGAGTGCAAGTCAAATTGGTATAAATTATAAAAAATTGCACACACGTGCAACGGGATCGAGTTGGACAATCATGGGGAACAGAAACGTCAGCAAGGGGAGCATCGCAAGTGGAGTGTAGAAGAAGAAATAGAACGTATACATCAGCATCTCCAAGCTGTCCGAGGAAACAATCGGCAGAATATTCGCCCAGGAAAGTAATAATACTCGCATATCTATAATGAGCTCAGCAGCGTCTCCTGCTCCCCCGTCAAAGTTTCTTTGTTCTAAATACGACAAGCATGGAGAGCAGACGAATGCGACGATACCATGGACGAATCTATCCCGTATTTGGGACAAAAGTCGAGAATGTTCAGGTCACAGCCACTGTAATGGTTTCATTTGTGGCTCCAATCAAATTTCTTTTATGGAAACCATGAATTTTTTTATTAAAGAAAGGACATTCCAGGTAAGTAAAACATTCCTTATAATACGTCCCTGAAGGCCAATTTGGACAACAGTGCGACCGCGCACCACAAGGCCGCGCGCGATGACTGGCAGGGCTTGGCACGCTGAAAGGGAGCCCGTCCAGGACAAGCTTAAGGAAGGCGCCGCCGCGGCCGCCAGTGTTGACGCGGTCAACGTGACCCTAGAGGGATAAGGAGGGCGCGCTGGATGGCTGAAGCGGAAGGAGGATTCCTATTCAAACAATGACAAGATTGAAACTGCGTGCGAGATAAAGAGGTATATATTTACAGTATACTGTACTGAGAACTATAAAAGGTATTCTATTAATAATAAGGTGCCTCCTTTCAGGCAGACCGTGAGACGTCTCCTCCAGTCAAGAACATCGTCATGTGATCCACGTTCTGAGGCCTGGAATGTCAGGGAAGTAAAATATACATAATGTATAATGTAATGTACTGGTACTTTGTGAGATATCGTTTCAGAGCGGTAACGAGACTGCAGAAGGGCCGCGGTGACCCCGTTGAAGAGGACCATGGCGGCTATTGCGTTGTCCCTTCCCGCTGGAGAGTTCTGTGTGGACAGTGCTGGAGTGAGCCGGGGCAACCCGCTGTAGAGGCTGTGGCGACCGTTCCAGAGGACAATGAAGTTCACGCTGGAGACGGCCTCTCCCTCCCAGAGCTGGACGAGTGGGCATCACTGACCGCGCAGAACAAGGTCGCGGCGACCGCACAGCACAAGACCATGGCGACAGCGCACAACAAGGCCTTCAGCAGTGCCGACCTTTGTGGCAGCCACAGCAGCAATGCCCAGCGCACCGGCAGCTACAGCAACCGCTCCACCATTTCCTTGGGTCAACCATCAGCATGCCAGCAAACCGCCTTCCAGTCGTGCAGAAGCATTCCGATCTCGATTCTCGATCGACTCTAGCCCAAGCAAAATTGAATCCCACGGTAATACTGCTAATACTTTCAATTAATCTTAACTGCCCACGTACCTAACAAAAGCTAGTAACACATTGTGCTTGATTTTGGCCCCCTAGTAAAGTAATTTCATTGTACTACTAAATAGAACTCACACACTTATATAATTTGGTACTTATTTCATCATGTCAATAATTGAAATGATTGTGTTTATATGTCCCAGAACATGTCACACCTTTCCCCTGTATATGGGATTGGTTTGTGGCCTGTAGGGGGACAGACTTCACTCCCAGGCCTTGGTGGTCCCTAGCAGGGATCGAAACCTTGTGAGAGTTTTTGCCGCTCTCTCTGCCTATGTTATTTATCAACAACTGATACCATCTCTTTCACTTCTCTCAATATTTACTAAGATTCTAACAACATAACTTCTTTATACATGTATCTACGATGACTTATCTTTTCTATTCAGCTCTCCCATTTAACCATTGAAGTACAATAATATCATACTCAATGTATTTAACATTCTGAGAGGGAACCCATGAACACCCGACCCCCAGATTACCATATTAACATGTCAAGGACTCACAAAATGACTCACCACGGTTCCTCAATAACATTTATTGAATTAATTAACTGCTAACTTATTTTTTAACCGATGAACTAATCGTCTGCGCTCCGACACACTTGCAATATTCATTACAGTTATAATGACATAAATATATTGAAATTAATCCGCTAATGCTTTCATTGCGGCTTTAATGACTAATTAGTTTACTTCAATGTAACGTGATTTATCAAACAATTCCCTCTATTAACTCTAGGAGGCTTCTCTGCAGACGAGACTGCGACCCCCAACGACCCCCAAACAGGGCCTTGGAGCTCTCCTTTCCTCTTTCGCTGCTGTCTGAGCCGGACTTCCCCAACTACGGCACCATCACGTCTGACATGAAGGGCTCCTCCACCCAGAGCGCTATGACAAAGGGCTCCGCCACATCTGCGCCGGCAGCGGCAGCATCTACTACTCGCTAGTGGCAAGGCCGCATTCAAAATCCCCAAGCAGAAGGCAGGCAGTAGCTGTAGAGGCCGCCAAAGCGATGCTGTCATGCCAGAGAAACCATCACCTAGCTGAAGAGGTCAATATCATGCTGCAGAGGCCTCAGTCAAAGCTATGGAGTTCACCATCATGTTATATACGATCTGTATGTTAGTTTATTACGTTACATCCCGAGATTCTCCATTCCCTAACTAATGAATCAAAGCAAGTGAGCCCCTTCCATAGGGAGAAGTTTCTTTGGCTTGATTGGTTAACTTGTGTGTATTTTTTATGTTGTAATGTGCAATAAAATTGTTTCAGCCCATTTAATCACCGTGTTCCTCCTCCTCCTCCTCCCGCTCGCCCACCATGGACTCGCTCTCCTTATCCCGGTCACGCGCCTCCCACCTCCTGATGGCCCTGCAGCGCAGGCAGTAGCAGTAGAGGAACCAGCCGAGAGAAAAAAAAAGAGAACTGACAATGATTATTGCGTTGGGCGGGTTGATTTGATGGTCTTGTGGAACGAGGTGCCGATTTTGGGGATATAGGCCACCCCACCCACGATGACCATCGTCATCCCGCGCGCCTTTCGATCACGTATGGCGTCCCGTGTGACTGACTGGGCCACCCTTACAGGAAATGGGAGCTCAAGACGAGAATTGAGACGAGACCCTTGGCCGTGATCTCGCCCCACGCCCGGTCTCCCAGTTCCACTCCGAGATAGTGGTCGGCGTGGGCGACTAGCCAGGCCGAAAAGAGGATGAGGAGGCCGGCGCCGTGAGCGTGGGGCCAGCCCGACACAATTGCGGCGTGGCAGACGCCGGGCTCGAGGGTCTCGTTGAATCGCAGGAAGGACTCGCTGAGGACATCTGGAAAAAGTTGTGGCAGGCCTCGAGAGACAATTTTCAAGCTGTAATTACAAAAAAAAATACCACATTTAAATAATTAAGTTGGTACAAATTTAGAAATGCATCACTATAAGACGCATAAATTCATGGTTCTAAATATTTACAATAAGCAGGTATAGATTAAGGAGGACAAAAGTTGCGCCGGAATGACGAAAAGAAAGCTAATGATATTACGGTTTTATTATTACCCGTAATTATTACCCGTGACGTTGACCGTCAGACACCTCCGCAAAGCGCCACCCAACGAGTACCTCAAGAAGCCCATCATCGCCTTGGACCCGTTCCACTCCCTAGAGGAGGACATGTTCGTCATGTCGCTTAGAGGGAAGGCGGCGGCTGGAGTCGGATCGTGGGCCCATACCGGAACTGGACTCAAGGTCTAGTCGAAGTTGGAGATCTATCACGCCTCCGACATAGACGGCTCATCGAAAGGGCTCTCTTTTGTCCTGCTGGTCTTGGATGCCAAGCTGGTCAAAAGCCGTCGGGTAGCAAATGCAGAAATGTATGGCAAAACCCTTGCTACATAATGAAATTACAGATCCTCCTCGTTTCCTGGTTTGACACAACGAACGACGATTTGCACTCCTAACGCCAACCTCGCATCTGCAACAGCACCGCCAGTGGCGTGCACGTCCTGAAGGGACTCTTCATCATGTGCTTGTACGGAGTGACGGCAATCATTGTGTGGTCCGTGGGCGATCCGATTTTGAGTCACGGATTCGCAGAGCTTTCTTCGGAAAGCGTCATACTTGATCTTGGTCAGCCTCTTCAGATGAGAAGGAGGCCAGAATGGTTCCTACATACAAGCTATGGACTCTCATCTTCATTGACCTAGGCGACGCCGCCCTCGTGTTGACCGAGATCTTCGGCTCCGATGTGGACGCTGAGGCCAAGGGCATAGCAGGAGACCTCATGGTGGCGGCAAAGTTGCTGGTGAAGGGAAAGCTAGGTTACCAATTAAGCAGAAAAGTGGTGACAAACATTGCTAGAAAATACGTAGATTTTTTTAAATGTAATGGGACAGTGCGGAGCTTCGCTTTGCTGTTCAGAAGGAAATTTTCGTCACTCTATTTATATACTATCCTGTTATTATGACCAAAGTACTGGCAATATAAGACATACAATTACAGCTCCTGCTGGTCTCGCATTACGGAGCAAACAACACCACCGCCGAGCCCTCTGTGGCTTTATCTTCAAGAGCAGATCACTGGATGTCCAGGAGAAAGACCCTACGCAGAATGATCTGATGGGGGATGAGAGTGGTCAAGACGATTAATCATTCTATCCCACTCCCCGCGTGACAGCATCTGTACGGGGCCGATGTAAGCAAATCTTCAAGCCGTATAACTTGTTGTGCGCCAATCTCCCGCTCAGCCTCGTCTACAAGCCTTCATGCAAGTCGAACAACACGGCGCTGACGTCGCTGACGTCGCTGACGTCGCTGACGTCGCTGACGGCGGTCTGCGATAAGTGCGATTGATTCCAATGCCGGTTTTGGTGGCGGTGTCTGGTCTGCTGTTCACGCTACTCGTGTGGTGTAATTCGCAGGGTACGAGAAGAATACAAAGAAGGCTCTATCGACGTGTCTAACCGAATCTACGAGAGCCTAAAACCGAGCAGTAGTAGATGCTGTTCCGAATGGACAAGGTGCAAGGTGGACCTGTGCAACAGGGAGATGCGCTCATGCAGGGAGGTTGTTAAGAAGAGACGCTGCTCATGGTTGCCAAGTTTGAGATGCGAAAGCATTTCAAGATCATTTTAAGTACGCTAGTGCGATAAATATAGACTCCTATTACAAAGACGTCAATTCCTACTCCTCCTACTGTTATTATTACCGTCTATGCTCGTAATACAGTTCGACAAGTTCATCTCAATAGCAGCAGTTGATCTTGGGGTCCCTATTGATGGTCTTGTGGGCGGGGTAGGTCATGATGCACTCAAAGGACTTTGAGGTCAATTCCTGTGCGGCATCTTGGTGTGAGAGTCTTTTTAATCGTAATGAATAATGAACATACGTTACATAACTAACCTTGCCGAAGATGCCTAAAACAAATTTTCTTCTCCGCAACCTGTTTCATTAATCATCGAAGCATTATAGAGATTACAGACGCGTGTTTCTTTTTCTTTCCCTCTCAACCCAGCATTTGAGGAAGACTTAATGGAGCGCTCTGATGATTAAATATTAAATGTAAAAATGCAATAAAACGCCCACAAAACCCACATAAATGTTTTATAAGCTCACAGACACAATGTAAGGCCGTCTCTCAATTCAATTACCGTATGAGCAGCCGGAGGCTCTTTTTCCTCTCATCCTTGCCATTCTTTTTTCTTCCAACGTTTTTTTTCGGCTGAGATGATGAACTCGTGTTGTAAATTGTAATAAATTGACTAAAAGGGTTTCGATTTTGACATTTGAAATTTGCAACGACAGGAAAACATTTCCTCAGCCTTTCTTCTTCGCCTCTTTAGCCTCCTTCAGCTCCAGCTCCCGTTGCTCCCTGTCCAGTCTCTCCTCGAGGAGGCGGAAACGCAGCGAACGGCCAGGACTAAATTTCTGGTACTGCAGGTACCAATAGTACATGAAGAATCCAACTATGAAGGCCTGGAATGCAGGCAAAATGTTTTTAAGAAAATGTTTAAGCTAAGCATGTGCGATATTCAAAATCCATTAGTCGGTATTTTGTCGGTACGGTATTGGAAAATACCGACTATTAGTCG
>LR141626.1:0-12084 GCA_900659605.1 Tisbe holothuriae | reverse complement strand
GACACCTCCTCGCCTCTCTCCGAGGACAACATCCCCGCCCCCAACATCGCCCCACCCGGCTGCCTCTCAGCCCCGCCCCCCCCCACAACAGCCCCGCCCCCGGTGCCCCACGGCCCCTCCGTCGTCACCAACGCAAACATGCGCCGCGGGGGGCGCCGCACAGCCCCAGTCCGCAGCCAGTCCATGTCGACCGCGGACAACACCGGCCGGTTCTACCCGATGCGACAACGCGGCCGGCCGCCGCAGCACATCATCCACCCCGCGGTGGAGGTGTCCGAGCTCATGCCGACGCACAATGACGCGGTTGAGTTCATCGGGGACATGCCGCCCGTGGTGGACGGCAACCGCAAGTACAAGACGCTGGAGCAGCCCCGGAATCGGCACCACGTGCAGATGAGCGAGTTTAACACGAATAGTTTGGAGCGAGGGGCGAGGAGGCGGCTGCCTGATGTGCCCGTGGCCTATCAGCATAATTCAAAGAGTCTGCCGAGGCCGGCCAAGCATCATCACAGGGAGCAGAGTGAGTCGAGGAGTCGGGAGAGGGCAGCAGCGGCGGTGGAGATGCAGAAGAGGTCGCAGTCGCATGGGGATGAGGCGCAGGTTAGTAGCAGCTGCTGTTAAAAATAGTGTGGTTGTATAAAGTTGTTTTAATCTGCATTATAGCACTTTAAATCTCTTTTAATCCTTTAAGATACTTGTTAAACTCGTTCTTAACGTTGTTGTTATGTTTTTGTTAAAGTTGTTGCTAGCTAAAGTTGTTGCTAAGGTAGTTCGAAACGTTTCAAACCTTTTACTAATAAGTTGCTGTTACTGGTTTAGATTCTTCTGTTAATGTCTCTTTAGTCTAATATGTCATATCATCTACAGGATCGTCGTCGCCAGCTCCCCATCGTCCCCCACGTCCGGCCTCGCATGCCCACCAACTCTTCCTCCTCCGAAGGCCGCTCCCTCCGAGAACCCACTCCAGACTATGATGAGTCCTCAGAACTCAACCTGGACGACAGCAAGAAGAAGAAGAAGAGTGATCATGCAAAGAGACATGCATCTGCTTCTGGGGATCGGCTGGGGAGGAGAGATGGAGAGGAGGTTGTGGAGACTTCTAGGAGGGCACACTCTGCCGATGCATTGCAACAGACTGAAGGTAGGCATTGTAACATAATTAAGACAGTTAATCTGGCAAATAAATTGTCCACTACTCCTTATTTTAATTTCATGAGTAACAGTTCCTTCTAGTCAAGGTCGCATAAATTGCATTAAATGCCATGTACATAATTGCACGCCTCTAAGCATGACATAACCCTTCCCTAACTCCTTCTCTCCTTCTTCTCTTACCTAGCACCACTCAATGCTAACTCAAATAACCCAACTGCTGACAAACCTTCTTCCTCCTCTTCTCAATCTCTGGTGTCGGCTTCAGACTCTGTCAAATTTGTCCAACGAGCCGCTCTGGCCTATGAGCGACGGCTGCAATGTGGCAGCATCAAGGAGGCGACTGAGGAGGAGGAGAAGGAGGCTGAGAGGAATGCTGAGTCCGATGGGGAGGTTGAAGACTTTGTTATGGCGCTCATGATGGCTTCGGAGAGGAATAAGGCTGCTCAGATGGCTATAAAGGGGTCACAAGAGAGCCTACATTTGATGAAAGAGCCTCTTCATAAGTCTAAAGAGGATCTAATCTTAATGCCAGAACAGCAAAACAATGCTCAAATGGTTCGAGCGGGTTCTACAGACAGCTTGCATTTACTTAAAGAGCCTGCACAGAGGACACTTGTAGGGTCTACAGAAAGCCTACATTTGCTGCAAGAACCAACACAGATGACTCAGCAGGAGAGCCCAAATTTGACCCAGAAGCCTCCAGTCATTGATATAGAAAGTTCCAGTTCACCAGCCCCAAGTCCAATAGTCCAATCCGACTCAGCAGATGATCTCGCCCACAAGCTTGCCAGCACGGACACCAAAGCAGACCGATGCAAGCGGTACGGATTGCTCTTCCTCTCAGAAGAGGACGAGAAACTGATTGCAGAGACCAAGACTCCGACGACTCCAAACCCAATGGAGAACAGTGGCGATGATTTCTTCCACCAGACCATTATTGCCGAGAGCTCTTGCTCGGAGGAGTCTCCCATGAAGCCTCTTGCTATGATGTCTCCTCCGAGTGATCTATCCGATGGGGAGGTTGAGAGAATGGTTCTGGAGGTCATATCACCAGACTTGGAGGTTGTCTCTTTAGAAGATGGGAGTAATGTTGACTTTGTTCTAGATGTTGAAGAGCCTACTGATGTACATAAAGAAGAGGACCAACCACCTTCTGATAGTACTAAAGTAGAGGATCAAATGTCTCCGGCAGCTCTTGCTAGTACTAAAGAAGAGGACCAACTATTGGACAAGGCTAAATCTGACATTGAAATTTGTGAACCATCGTTACACGAGAGTCCAGTAGTTGATCAAGTAACGGAAATTGAGGAAAGGTGTGTTATCTCATGCTCAGTAGACAAAGCAGACCTCAAAACTACACCAGCTCAAGAGCGTGCCATTGACGTTCCCTCAGAACGACCCATAGATGTCAGCCCCACAATATCTACCCAACGTGTTCAAAAACCATCCAGACCTGATGACATTACAATATCGAAGCGGGATTCAATCCTCTGCCAGCAGAACCCATCTCCAGTCAGATCTGTCAGAAGGCCAAAGAGAAGCAAGCGGGCCACGACTTGTGTTACCGTCCAGACCGAGGAAAAGAACCTTCTGGGCACATTGGAGAAGTCAGAGGTGCTCATGTCATCCTCGGAAGATGTTTGTGAGATTGTGGACCTACGAGGGGCAAACAGTCCACTTGTAAGGTCAACTAGATCTCCAATTCCACCTCCAATACCTCCAAGGAAGACGTCAAAACCCGATCAGATAGCATCCCCTTGCCCGTCTCCTCGGAGGCTGTCCCCACTCCCACCGCCTCGGAGCCCTGTCACCCCTCCAAGTCAGACCACCTCCCCAGGCAAGCATCCAACCCCAACCCCGCGCTCCACCTCCTCCTCTGAGCTGTCCAGAGAGTCGTCCATCTCCAGCTCAGCCTGTTCAAAGACTACAACAACAGGCGGAGGTGACCACCCAACAATGGCGTCGCCATCAAAGACTCCCGTGATCAAGATCCAGTCCTGGACTGAGCGGCAGAGCTCAGAGACAGATCTCGACATGTCGGTGCAGTCGTTTTCCAGAGGGAACAGTCTGCGAGTGGGGATGCGGCGGAGTCGGAAAGGGAGCGTGAAGAAGGTCCCTCAGCCGACACAAGACGAGCCGAGGCTTGACCTGTCCTCTTTACAGAGTGGAGAGTCCAACTCGCTGTCCACGTCGAGTGAGAATAATCGGAGTGCTGAGACATCCATGGAGGATGTGATTGAGATTTCATACTTGTGATGTAATATTTAATATGGTGTGGATAGTTAATGCTTAGTAATTAATTAAAATTTAAATATAGAAATGGTATGCATGAAATTAAATATAGTTAAATTGGGTGGAGCACATAGATTGGTTTTTGGTGCTAGTATGTATACTAAAATAAAAATCATTTGCAACAAAATAATGTTAATAAACTCAATGCAAATTATGTCCCTTAGAGGTTTCGTGATTCTTAACATACTTTTTTCGTTTCTACAGGGTACACTGTTGCATAATACTTTTGAACTCACCCATGTATGTCCTATGTGCTGTACCACCAAACATCCTCATTTTGCCAATTGTGGCATGCATTTATATTTCCAAGGTTAGGCAGCATGACAATAGCAATAAATTGCGTGATAACGAATACGGTATATTATTGTGCGAAATAAATAATCCCTCTCTGGCGTAATCCGGACAAACTTGAAAGGCATTATTAAAGTTAATTAGGGGTTGTACTAGGTAAATATACGATATGGTACAGCTAACATGATACTTAACTGCATATACAGTGTGTAGTCATATACGCAACGATATTATTAACCTGAAAACTTAATATATAAAAAATTGGTGACTCTGCAGGGATCTTCCAACTTACGTATTTGAACTTTTCTTCGCTGCAGCCAGCAATCATGTGTTTTCTCTGCTCTTCCCTTGGCCCAAGGCGTATAAAGAATGGAAGGTTGCGCAGTACAAATCAAAGTGGTTCCGCTCCGAATCGCAGCTGTTCTTCTGTATTTCTATAAGGGACATGCTAACCAATGAGAGAGCAGTGTGCTGGGCTGCCTGTTTGACTGCGTCTTGATAGGCTACTTGTAGAGAGATAGGGACTCCACAGAGGGAAAAATGAAACTAACATTAAGATTTTAATCATTGAGTCTAAGTAATAGAATAGAAGCGCCAACTGGTGTCAAAATTTGTCCCAACCGTCGGTAATCCAGATTCAGGCACCTGCCAAACTGCCCAATCATCCAGCAGCCCAGGCTAAAAAGGGCTGCCAGCTTGCCATAAAAAGTTATGCTGCATAAAGTTTTAATTTTGAGGAGAAGCAGCATTGCAAGTATATTATTAGTGCATCTGAATGAGTCGAAAATAGCTATGCAGCTATGATTTAATTACTTAAAGTTTGATATATTATTTTCTTCTTCAATGAACGTGAAAGGAAAACATGCTGAAATAATGATCAACCCTAAGTAATGCCTTGGCACCGGGAGGGAATTTGCCCCTTGTGCGCTGCGCGCTTGAGGCACTGGGCCGGGAAGGCATTTCTGTTCCCACTTCTGTTCCCACTTTTCCAGGAACATATTTTTGTAAAAATAGTCTGTATACATCATTTTGGGCTTTACTAAGTCGGTAAATAACGTCTTGCCCGGGGCTGTAAGTGCCCTGGACTGGGGACGGGGTCCCTACGCCGTAGTACCGCTTCCCGGACCCGCGACGACCATATGCGTAATAATAACTTTAGTCCGTAGTTGTCACTTTTACTGATACTTTATTGCAGTTTTACCCGGAAGGGCTTCACGCAAATCAAAAGTGCTCCAAAAATACCTGTCTCCATCCGTGAGGAGGAGGAGATTGTAACTGTCTAGTTTTTGCCGTGTTTCTCCGCGCTAAGTCGCTGACCGGCATTCGAGCTGGCGATAAGCCCGCTCAGAGGTCGGTGACGTAAAAATATACTTAGGCACCATTATTGCTTACTTTGGATTGGGATTGTAGTTGCCTTAAATTAAGTAGGACTGAATGTTTTTTCGTGTTCCATGGCTTTAATAATCTTTAAATTCAGGGTTTTTCATGAGAGTTGTCCCTATTAACAACTTAATTATCTCTTTTATACTGGGCTTGAGAAGGATATGAAGTTAAGATAGTATTTTCTCTTAGCTTCTGTTTGGTGCTACTTTATACTCTGCTGCCCATATGCATGCAGAGTAGGCAGCGTAGCCGTAGATGAGGCCGAAGTTATGAGTTCATCGATGAGGTTTTTGATTAGGTTGTAGATGACGCCACAAATGAGGCGTACTTGGCCGAAATCCTGTTCTGCGCTTTTTGTATGGCTGAAAGCGCAGAACAGCCCTTTATAATCTTAGAAGCCTTTGATTTTCGATGGGGGAATGTATTAAACCCTTATGTAGGCCTAAGCCAAGCATTTAAGGGTTAGAAACTGCATAAAACATGCAGAATATGGCTTGTTCTGCGCAGTGCTGCACTGTTCTGCGCTGTTCTGCGCTTTCAGTCTACCCTCTTTGAAGATATGCCATATGTCACATTTTATTTTAGTATGATTATTTATTTAAAAAATAGCGTGCAGACTCAAAATGTAACCCTACATTTACGTACATGTACCTACGTGTAAATAAAAAAAATCACTTTATTACAGTTAACAGTCATCATTCCGACGATGTTTCGCCAAGGCAAGGTTTGGCTCCTCCGCACTCAAATCACCCTGGAGAGGGCAACATTGGCATTCCTGATGGTCGTCGCATTCCTATCTGGATATATGACCAAGAGCCTTGTACACCAGTGGGATGTTAGCATGGTAAGATTAGCATTTTGATAAGGTATACGGATCTATTACTCTATTTGTAACATGATGATATATGCGATGACTATGAACATTACATAAAGTTACACTAACTTGATCTTCATTAGGCTTATAATGAGTCAAAACTCAGATTAACCAGCTTATGTTAATGTTTTTACTTCAGTATGAGGGTTCCGGTCAGCTAGAACGCGACCGCTGCCGACTCAGTCTCCACCAGACAGACCCGGAACTCATCTCAGACATCAAGGAAAAGTTTATCAAAAACCCAACGGGAGCCAAGTACAACTTTACACAGGTAAAATATTAATTAATTTCATTAATATTTAATGGGTGAATATTGTCTTTAGAATCCTCCCGTCCTCGGTGGTCAAGTTGGCCAATCAAGACTGGTCGACAAATTGCTCTCCAAAAAGGAGAACGGATTCTTTATTGAATGCGGAGCAAATAATGGAGAGGACGTGTGTATTTTAAATAAAAGTTGCATTTGTATGTTAAATTATTAATGGCATATTGCAGTTCAGCAATTCCCTCTTCTTTGAGTTGAAACGCAGTTGGAAGGGGATTCTCATTGAGCCAAACAAGGGTATTTATGAGCAGCTCAGGTCCAAGAATCGGAAAGCGTTCCATCTAAACTCATGTCTGTCGACCACTAAATATGCCATGGAAGTTGAGTAAGCATAAGTCATTGAAAGTATCAATATAGAGAATGCATCTAATTAGCCTTTTTAGCTTCCTAAATGCTGATATGGTTGGCGGCATTGCAAATATACCTCCAGACTCTATGCTACAATATCTACGGTAAAGTTGACACAATGATTATTTGACGATTATATTACCTTTATGGTCTAATTGCAGTAAAGAAGTCCAGAGTAAAGGCAGAACTTCCATGAGTAAAGTCCAATGCTTTCCACTCTACTCCATTCTGATGGCCATCGGAAACCCAACTGTGGATTACTTTTCCCTTGATGTGGAGGGAGCTGAGTTGGACGTTATCAGGTCAATACCGTGGGATAAGGTAAATATTTCTAACAGTGATATAAGCTGAAGATCATAGACCTGACCAAACCATCCTGAACAATAAATGCGATTACCACAGTAAAAAAGCTGATGATCAGTCTTTTGGACATTTTGACCTTTTGCAACATCAAAAACCATTTAAACATTACTTTTTTGCAACCAAGATCATTACAATGCAAAGCATATTGTAACATTTTTTAAATGTGTTAACATAAAATGTGATATAAAATATATTTTCCTTAATCAGGTGAATGTTCACGTCCTGACGATCGAGGCTGACCACGGCCCTTGGGAGAAGATCAAGGCTGAGATGGAGTCCAACGGCTACAGGATGGACGGATGGATCAAGAAGCAGGACATGATATTCGTCAAAGAGGGAGTCGAACTATGAGGTGTACGCATTACCGAAGCTTTCAAGATGATTTTGGATTTCCAACAATGACAGTACCTATTAATGGCACTGTGTAGCTTTTGTTAGCTTATTATTATAACTATTTATAAGAGAAATGCAGTTATGGATAGATTGGATACATTTGAATGTGAGTGCCTTGACATGAAGTGAGAAAGAAGTGTGAGCTGATTTTTTATATACTCTGTGATATATTGCTAACGAATATCGAATAAAATATTGTAAGCAAATAATTGTTGTTTTTGTTTTCTTGGATGGTATGCTGTATTCTATCGTACGATTCTATTTCAAAAGGATCACCAGATAAAAATGAATTAAGTGACATACAATCATATCGTCGGGGGTATCGTCCCAAGTAGCAATCGATCGATAGGAGTTAGGAAGAATGTTCAGAGCAACCTTTGAATTTTAATTTATAATCCAGATCTTTAAATCGGACTCTTTAAATACACGTACTACACTACACACATTCCGATTAGATGCACCTTCTTTAATCAAACATATGTCCAGATTAAGACGTATTTTGATGCAAGGACAAGTGATGTAACTGATTGTATCACCATGAAATGACATCAAGCGTATGGAGGGAGCATCTGTTTACTATATAATGTTGAGAACACATGTCTTTTGGCATCTATACATACTTTTTACTGACTTATTTTATTAGTCACCGAACAATGTTAATGCCCTTCATGTGTCCAAAAGTCAAGGTTACTTTTTCTAATTACAATATTATCATCTACTTTGGATTCAATTAGTCTTTAAAAATGGAAAAGTACAGCAGAACGTACATGTTGTTGGCATGTTTAATTACATTTGGAGCCGGGTTCATTATCCACGGAATATTGTGGAATAAAAAGGTAAGCAAGTCAGACCGGAGTGGCAGCTATCAAGTTCTCGCTCTTTCATAGAATACCTATAACCCCAATGGTCGATCTCAACCAGCACTCAACCTCCACCAAACTGATCCGGATCTAATCTCAACCATCCGGACTCAGCACATCCTTGATGGAAACGGGGAAATGTTGGACAAGATTGATCCAAGAAGGATTCAGAACAATGTCTATCATTTCCAACACAATCCGCCGCTGCTCACTGGACAACATGGCCAGCCACAGGTTGTAGACATGCTGCTCGGCGGCAAGGAGGGCGGGTTCTTCATCGAATGCGGGGCTAATGACGGGGAAACTGTGAGTTTAAAGCACATAAAATGGTCAATGTTATGTGGTTATATTGCAGTTTAGTAATTCCCTCTTCTTCGAAATGGAGCGAAAGTGGAGCGGGCTTCTCATTGAGCCAAATAAACCAAAGTTTAGACAGCTGCAACGTCGTCATCGGGCAGCTCTGCAGCTCAACTCTTGTCTATCTGTGACAGAGAATGCCATGGAAGTGAAGTAAGTTCAAAATATTTACTATAAATATGTCAATGTTATGGTTAATTTCTAGCTTTGTCAATGCTAACATGTTTGGGGGAATTGCAGACATACCAACAGATACGAAGATCAAGAACATGAGGTATAAAAATACTCATATTATGTGTCGACATGTCAGTAATCCCATTTATATCTTCATAGAAAACGCGTTCGATCACGAGGTGAGCATGTCTCTGTCAGCAAAGTCCAATGCTTCCCTCTCTACTCCATCCTGATGTCCATCGGAAACCCGACCGTCGACTACTTTTCACTCGACATTGAAGGAGCTGAGCTGGATGTTCTCAAGACAATTCCATGGGAAGAGGTGAGTCAATGAACTAATGTCTCATTGATGTTGTAATGTTATGATGTCATTGGACAGGTTGATATCAGAGTCATGACCATTGAGGTTGCTCATGATACAGAAGCGAATGCTGCAGAGCAGATTACTGGTTTGTTAGAGAATAATGGGTATGAATTCGTTCGGTGGATTGAAAAAGATATGGTATTTGTAAAGAAGAATATAGTTTGAGTGAAAGATACTTTGGACGTGTTCATTAGTCAAATATTGACTGTATATTCTGATTTCTGAGTGATGTCATATTATCTGAGGACGGAGTTAATTATAATGTCTGTCTTTTGAGCAGAAATTCACAAAATCATAGGGTTTCTTCGTCCAGGGTTGCCAAATCTTCGCAACCGATATAATTTATATACTTCACACATTCCGGATAAGTGAAGTTGCTTTGGCAACCCTGAACAAGGAGTACGTTTAACGATTACATAACAATATACTTGACAACAATAATAATAATAATAAAGATTCTGGTTTTCAATATTGCATACAGTATGTAAGGTATTTTGGTATTTTGTTGCTTGAGTAAATGTTACTCATAATTTCATGATTTATCCATCTTCCACTTGATCCAAGTATCTGTAATTCTGTACGTGTTTAACAAGGCAGCTGATTGTACTCAAGGCAGAATCCTGAAATTGATTAAAATATATTTTATGAACAACTTGCGTCTCTGCTCATGCTCAGCCAATGTATCCCAAATATAAATTGTACCTCTTACAATTGAATGTGATTGTGCTTTAATTGTGGATCATAGCTATCAATACACAAAATGCTGAATGTAACTGCTGAAAGGGCGATGTGGATCCATTCAGGCATCAGCTACAGTTAATAAACTTAACTGCCTTCTAGCTTCGCCAATTTTGCATTTTCTGCTTTTTTGCATACATCTTATATTACCTCGGTCGACCACACCACCAGCAGGGTCGTCTACTGCATCTGTGAAAACATGAACCAAGTACGGAGCGTTGCAATCTGAAATAATTTTGAGTAATTACATCAGATGCATTTCCAATACCAAAATACTCGTACCACAAACTGGAGAGGGTGTCACCGCGCCCGGAAACCCACTGAAGGCATCCCCGCAGAAGCGTCCCAAGGCAGTGATTCCTGGACTAGCAGGACAGCTGGTTGAGGCACCTTTTTGGAGAGATCAAGAGGGTTACAATACTGTATTCTCTGCCCAGGGAGTAGTTGTTGACTCCGCCAATAAGCAGCGACCAATCATAGAGTATATATAGTCCCCTTAGATAAAATAACTATTACTTAGGTTCCCTGGTCAAGTTTCAAGCACGAGTCACATGTCTATGTCCGACACCGCATTGTACGCATTTGTATACTTCTCTGACCTGTGATTATAAGATGGTCCGTTGAACACATGTTGTCAGTGAGGGATGCAAGTGCGGCGCCGGCGGCCCCCTGAGAGTCAAGATTGAAGCTGTTTGCGTCCGGACAGACCGTGTACTCAACACAACAATAGCCGGCTTCTGGACGGATACACACAGAGTAGCTGGAAATAAAATAAAAAGTAATAATCCCCTATGTATGCTCTAATTAAACATACTCTTGATTGCTTATATGATTTGATGTGGTCGGTATAAAGTTGAAGCTGGTGAAACGTCCGGTGAGTCCGGTGATGTATTGTAAACATCCCTCAGGGGGAGTTGTCCGGGAACCACAAGGGATCTGGAACAATGGAATACGTGCAGATATTGTAATTATCAAAAAAAACATGTAGAAGTGTTAAGGGTATATATCCCGGTAATTATGGATATAATTAAAGATAAAATGCAATTATAATTACTATAAAAGTATATTTTTTTTTTACAAATACGAGTATATGGGTCCCTTTTTGGGTAATTACATGTATATCATGTGCACGCGTAACACATACCTGTGAAACTTTAATTTCCCACATTCGATCAGAGGTCCCCATAAATGTGAAGGCCAGCATCGCAGTGTTGCCAGAGGCGGTACCCATGTCAATGTACACTAAAATACAAACGGCATGTAGGTGCTAAATAAATGGCATTCTTTAACAATTTCATACTGTGTTGTCCTGCGTTGCTGCCACAAATGATGGGAGTGTTTGCAGTGGCAGTACCCTGAAATGCAAGTATGTTAACGTAACACATATGGAACATTTATATATGTGACTACTCACAGATGTCACGGTAAATGTGTCTGTTGAACAGTCTCCTCCCATCGGGGCAACACCTTCCGCCGCCGGATTGGCGATGGAGAACGTCTCGAAATCCAGACGAAGGAAGCAGATGTCTGAAAAGATAGTATTAATAAAACAATAGTATTTAAGTCTAAAGTATTAAGCTCTTACCATTGGAGCATTTGTTAACAGTGTAACTGATCCCAGTCGCAGTTGTGTAAGCACTTGGGAACCCTGGGTTCTGGATGTAGGTGCAGTTCTGGGTGACGGTGCCCGACGTGGAAGACGTTATCAGGAAAAGGCAGCAGGTGCCAAATCTGGAACGAGGGCGGAATAAATAATAGTTTAGTCACGCAACCTCGAGTATGGCTTTACCCTGCGGCGCAGTTTCCGGCCGCGGTTCCTCCCCGGCTGGTGCACTCTGTGCCCGTAAGGCATGTTCCGTTGCGTCGGGTAACGCCGGTGCTTCTGTAAGATGGCATTAAATTTGTTTAGGTTTATGTTACTTAGATTAGATATCAAAGATTCATATACTGTTAACGTTCAAAAGTCTCACAGCAGTAATGTTTTAAATAATAAGGGTAACTGTTATTCATCAATATCACTTTTATGCCTCCATTAGATGATAAAAAACTGAGCATATTATAGGCCTGTTAAACAAGTATAAATTTGCCTTTATTACAACTCCATCAGCATTATTTTCCCCTTTTTCTTTCTTGTGGCTGCAAGCCAGTCATAAATTTTGTTTGAAGAAAAAGG
>LR141625.1:0-12106 GCA_900659605.1 Tisbe holothuriae | reverse complement strand
CCAGACATTTGCAAGTACTTTATTTAGACTCCATCTGAGTCATTCAGATTAAAGATGTTAATATGGGCTACATTATATTTTGAAGCTTTAAAGTCATTAAAGCTTAATCAAAAATCTTGTCCAATCATGACCCATGTTTTCAGACATTCAACATTGCTCAGCCTGCTGTTGGCACAACAGTTGCCGGCATTGCACTGACAACCAACGGCAAGTCCATTGGAGACTGTGTCACCGATGCATTCACTGTTTCCGCTCCTGGAAGGACTGCACCACCGGTTATCTGTGGATATAACACTGGACAGCACAGTAAGTCTAAGTTGACATTGATACCACAATGATTTTTTGTATTATGCAATAGCAAATTCTCTAATCTTAGTTATTAGGTATGACCATTTTACTAGAAAAGTTGAGTAAAAAAAGTCAACATTCTAGAACACTGACATGTCGCTAAAAGCGATTTTTGTTTCCAAACCGTTTTTTAATAAAACCGTGAGACACCCAAAAATCGATATTTGGATTTTGCTTTTCTAAGCTAGCTTAGATTGTATACAATACATGTGTAGCACGTATTTTACTTAATATATTATCCTCTTAAGCTTCTAATGCCACTATCTAAATATGTTAATCTATTCTAGTGATTTTGGATGCTTCCCCTCAATGCCACAAAGTCTCCTTTGATCTCAGAGGTTCTGGAACTACCAGGAGTTGGGATATTGCTGTTACACAGGTAGGCTAAAAGAAACAACATACTGTATATCTGGTTATTACTCTATGTATTTTATAATTACAGCACAGTTGCAAGCAGGAAGAGGACGTTGTCGGTAAGAAAACCTTTTTGGTCAAACTTAACCTAATGAATAAAAAATAAATAGCTCTCTAGTTTCTTACAATCTATTGATATTTAAGGCTACTCAGCCTTAGTCATGGCATAGTGTGCATCATGTGAATATAATTTTGATTTTTGCTCGTCAGGACCCCCAGGCTGCCTCCAGTACCTTACTGGAGCCACCAACACCTTCTCCACTTTCAACTGGCCAACCACATTTACTGCCACTGACCAAACTGTAAGAAAGATTTGATGCCGTGAAGCACCATGATGTAACACTTTTCAATTTTCAGACTCATCTTTCCAGTCAAGATTACAGTGTTTGTATCAGAACTGAGAAGGGATATTGTGCCATCTGTTATGCTGCTGCTCAGGCCATCATGTCTGTAAGTTCACTAGAATGACTAAATTAACAAATATTGATTAATAGATCTGTTTATATTTTAGGGACTGACATCGTTTGGAGTAAGGTAAGCTTTGATTTTGCAGTGAGTTTACTTATATACAAATACGAAATTTTTGGCTTCATATACGTTACAATGCGTATAATTATGTTATGGAGTAAATAGAACAGTAACGAAACATTGCCTTGCAGCATGAAGCCTCAAGATAATAATGAAGTAAAACATAATTTTATTAACCTTTTGGAGCTAACTGGTAAACTTTGTGCACATACTTTCCACTAACTTTTTGAAGAACAACAGGCGAACGAGCATTTGTAAGGGCTTAGAATAAAACCCCAACTTCCTGGATCTTCAGACCACTATGTAAATAACACTTTTACTGCATACATTATTACCAAGCAAAGAGCCTAATCGTTTTTCCATCCTTAGCATCTCCCCCGACATTGCCGCCAAGAGCGGCGTTGGCACCGAGTGCACGACCGACTACATCACCATCCCCGGCGGCATGGCGGACACCACCGCCGCCCAGTTCAAGGTGGAGACGTTCACGACGTCAGTGTCGAGGTATTGCGGGAGGATCTTGGCGGCGGCAACGGCGCAGGCGGATTCGACGGCCCAGTCGGTGTGCAGTAAGTGATCATTGACGTTTTTGGGCAGGCTTAAGAAAACTTAGGACATATTAGGAATTATATATATGTGTTACCATCTTGGGACATGCTGATACTAGAGTGAATTTTAGTAAAAAGAGTGTCGGAATTGTTCTCTTTGCATGAATCAGGGTCCGATTTTTAAAAAGCTTAAGCAGTCCCTAAGGTGGTCCTTAGCGCTAAGTATTTGGTTTGAGCGCATCTCATTGGCTGTAATCAAATACTTAGCATTAAGGAACACCTTAGGAACTGCTTAAGATTTTTTTAACGCTGCGGCTCTGAGAGTCCTACTACAATCCAACTAGGGATGTTCAGCAATGTGTGTGCCGTGTCACATTCTTACATAGAGGTGCTTCTCTGAAGTTCCCTAGTAGCACGGACCTATTTTCTTTTAGATCATTTGCCATTTTGGTAGTTCAGTGGCTTTCCAACTATACATTCCGCACTTTGCTTTTTGCCTTACCTATCAGCAGTATAGTTTACTTAAATAATTATGTGTCTTGCCAGTATTTCCCTGTTAATGTTAAGACATATACTCTCTATAAATAGCAAGCCTAATGATCGAATCCACATCTTTTTCAGCCAAGACGAAACCGTTCAAGATTAACGTGATGTTCGACGACGGGGAGATTGCTGGCGATGCGGGGGCCGCAAAACCGGATGCAAACGAGCAGAATCTGGCACCCGGAGGAATCATCGGATTCAAGCTCAGGTAGGAAGAAGGATGTTTTATGCGAGTTAAATTCTTTTATAGACCTCCCAGACTGGCAACTTTTCGTATTTCTGCCGAGCAATATTTGCCATTTCTGCCGAGCAAATTCCGGGACATCGAATACTTCGGGTTTTACTTCAATGAAAATACTCTAAGTCTAAAACAAAATTCCTCGACTGAAACGAGAAAAGTTGCCAATCTTGGAGGTCTTTTAACTATGTATCTCAAACTCATATCTGCGACCTATTTCGCTTTCTGCCAAGAAATTTTGAACTTTGAATAATGTGCACCCGCCTACTCGCCAGCCAACTAAGGCAATGCTAAAAAAAATCCTCGAAAGAAAAGCAGAAAAAATGCATGTCTGGTAGCATCCAACTAAGGAAGAAATTAACGATTATTATTTAACGGTGAACTGCGGATACAATAACATATCGGTGGATATCCTACGAGTTTAAAAGAGTTTTTTTTTAATTGATGACTTTAATCAACTTTAAATTGACTCTTTTCAGATACGTCCAAGTGGCATGCTAACTAATATGAAAAACCAAAACATCTCATTTATTGCTATTCTTTTAAGACGGAAAATAAGTGAAAGAAACTGCTAAGCAGTTGAAACTACTAATATATAAAATTCCATATTATATGTTATCGTGATAATTATTGTGCTCTATAAGTTTATATTTTTACGCTGTTAATAAAATTATTAGATTTATGTCATAATAAAATTAAAAAATTAAACTTCGCGACAAATGCTACCTGTGTCTTTATTGAAGTTCAAAAAATTTAGAAAAAATATGACATAAAAATATCCCTCTTACCGCGGCTTTACTTAAATAAACTGTGGCAGCTCTTTTTCGAGAGATCAATAAAACGTTTTAGAAACCAGTATTGTATAGTTCTTGTTAAAAACTAACTCCATCGTGTACTAATATAGAGGATATACAGTGGTTAGAAACAAGTTAGTATGACAATAAAAGCCTCTTTGGAAGTACGTTTTATTGGCCTTGACCCCGGTTTCCGTTCACTTTTTTCCGCCTAAGACATATCCAAATCCGATTTCGCTGTATAAAATGAACTTTGGTTTTTGGACTTGGGACCTCCCAGTCGAAAAAAGAGTGAACGGAAACCGGGGTCCTACATCGTTCTTGGAAAAGTAAAGTATTATTTTTAGATGTCTTACCTAGGATTAAAAGTAATAATTCGGAATCATTGTACGATAATTGTCAATATTTGGTTTATTATAAGCGTGGCTCTTTATAAGTTTATACATTGTGACTATCAGTATGACATATTGCACTCTTAAGTTAACTTATGCATAATACGATGGATAATAATTTAATATAAACTACAAAAATAATTTCAACGTTCTGTTCACATGATATTTACTTGGCATTTAGCTGGAATATCATTTGAGCACAGTTGAAATATTATTATTAATGTATTAATGTCAAAATGTAACAACAAATTTTGACATTATTACATTACAGCATGTAAAAAGTAATCCTGTTTGAATGTCTTGTTTTCAGTCGTTTAGGTGTAATCCTCTTGTAATTCAGTCAGTTTTAGCACGGCAGTTGGGTGTAATCGAGGTTGAAACCAGTGTCGCCATCGGTTACAGTGCTTGTAATCAGTCCAAGCTCGAAGGGAACACGTTCAGAAACTGGAAATAAAAAAGATATTTCTCATTGAGTCAATGAGCTTCCGTATACAGTTAAAAATGGCTATTGCATATTGTTGGACCTCAAATTTGGCCGACTTTATCCGTCCTTCGAGTATATAATTCGGCTGTCCAAATGATAAGAAGTAAAAGGTGCCAAATATGATCTACAAAGAGCTTGAAATAAGCATTTGAAACTGTCCTAAACCTCTTACGTATGTTTATAATGTTGGTACAGAGCATAAAACATATGTTAAAAGTCATTGTTCACTCTTCGGAAAAGTTACAATTATAGTTAGAGAACTCTTATCGTTTGGACAGCCGAGTTGTTTATGAAAGTGAATTGTAAATTCTTACTCTGAGCCGAGTCCACGGTCTGCATTCCCGGTACATAGTAAGTGAAGACAGTTGAGCAGAAGAGTCCGGTTCCGAGCTCAGGCAGGAGGACAGCTGGGCCGGTGCAAGCTTGCTTGCCAGCATTGGCGCCATTGTTGGTAGAGTCGACCTAAGGAGTATCAAAGTAGTAATACGCAAAGTGAAAGCTTCAAAACATTAACTTTTATAGTTTAAGTTAAGATACTCTTTAGTTTAAGTCTGTGCAGTAACCTATTACATTTAAACACTTACCAGGAACGGATCAGGAGATGTCGTAGCCGACGTCCTCCACATAATGCTGCAATATCCAGGCTCCTGTCTCACACATGACTTGTAGTTTTGGCTGGCAAGGAGCTGCGCCCCGTCAAAGTTGTACGACTTGACGGTCCCGGCTTGACCTGATAGTTAAACATTGATTAGACATCACTAACAAATTCCCGTGTTTAATGGTCTTGAAATTACTTTTGCATGTCATGTTACTCTGACTTCACTTTTCATTTGATTTGAATAAATTAAGCAGCTGCGGTTGGAAGTAAAAATCAAAGAGGAGAAATGACAAAAGAGGTTAAACGGCCATCTAATGGCGGACAATATTGACTTCTCTTGGCTCAAAAGAGGCCACATGGTATTACAACTTGTGAAACTATAAATAAATTTGAATATCTAGTTTATCTACATACTACATATCGTATATGGGAAGAAAACCCTTTGTCCCCTACCTGTGAAATACTGTGCGCATCCTGATGGCGCCTTCATGACACTATTGCACTCAATATAGTTGACTTTAATCTTCCACGTCCTGGACGCGGTTGAAGTTCCAGTGTTGATGACCATCTGAGCGTCGCCAGTGGTGCCAATGTCATAGTACACTGGAAGAGAAAAGGTTTAACCACATTTTCTTTTATAAACAAAGGGTATACAGAGGGCAGTAGCTCAATGGTAGGCTCAGACATGCGACACTGATCAGTTGTAGGATTGAATCCTGGTGGTACCAAGAATTACTGCTTGGAAATATGGTTGGAAAAAGCTGTTGGGAGTACAGGCATGAAGTGGGTCTAAAAGAAACTAGGCCCTGCATGTTTGGGACATCCATATATCTTCATAAGTAATGGTTACTAATACATGTCTGTGGGGTCATCCAATGAAGCAGCTGACTATATAATGACTGTTGTACTTGTACAAATACGTTGTTGAGCGTCCCTTGTAGTTCTTCAGTACGCCTCGAAAGAGGCAACAACGTTACAAAAAAGACTATATGCTTTATTACATCCTAGATCACTCATCTAAATGTCAATTGAATTGACTGTGATTGATTATAGCTTACTATGCTGTCCTGAAAGTGTTCCGCAGACGGTTGGAGGGAATGAATTACTACTGGGAGAGAACGTAGGAGCAGACACCGTCAAAGCATCGCCCACGGTGGCACAGGTTCCTGAAATAAAAATTAAATATTAATACTCTATTCAACATAAATTCACATCCATGGAAGTGCCTTAACATTCTACAAGACTGGCTGTATGTATTACGTTATCTGCATTTTGCTCATGAAAGTTCATCAAATGCCCGTAAGGGGGAGCAGCCAATTTTGACCCACTCAGTACAAGAGTAAGCCAGCTCAGCTTACTGAATGAGTATTGGCATTGCTAGCCCTGCTGAGTGGGCCTCCAAACGGCGACATATGAAGAGCTGAGCGAATTTGCAGAACGGACAAAGACAGTTATATTACATCTATTATAACTGTCTTGGAGAACAGAATGATAATAACGGGCACACGACAATTATACATCCGCATTTAAAGTATCAGAAAAAAATCATTTTGGGCAAGTATAAGTTTTGGCCTGCATTTAACAAAAAATCTCACCCAAACTGTGAGAGACGTATTGGAATGAATCATTGGAATGTAAGAATAACCAATGACCTCTGTTAAAGAGGACGCTGCACTTCTCTCTTTTTTCCGTCCGACATACGCTATGCGTCCCAGAAATGAGATATTTAGTACTGAGTACTACATACAGAATATAAGGATTACTCATTAGCCATAAGACTTACGATAAAACTTGTTAAAAATTATGTTCATGGATGGGCATTTGCCACGTCCTTTGTTTTATAGGAATTGCGCTTAGATCAAAAATAAGAAAAATACGTTATGCGTCCCAGAATCTAAAATTTTACTTCTATGACTGAAGTAAACTTTGACGCTATGTACTGCTTCTCTATGGCTTTTGACACTAACTTTGATTAAACGTTTTTGCTATATTTGGAGCGTAGAAAAACTTATATTAATGATGTTTGAGCATCAAGTGCCTCTGAACAAATTTTCAAAAATCGTCATATAAGTGCAGTGTCCTCTATCTATAGGAGTCATCATTGGAATAACTGATGATATTTTCTGATAATTTCCCGAAAGTATTTGCTGGAATCCGTGTAACTTTCGTTTCGTCTTTTTTGCACTGGACACGCACTCTGACCAGCAGACTGCAGTTAAGATAGACAAGGATCTTCTATAGTTACTCAGGATTGGTGTATAGACAAATTTTGACTGGGGAGAAGCAAGCGCCCTTTTACACTGAAAGAGGGCACTTTTTTACCCAGTATACAAGAGATCAGGGTCATGCAACCTTCACAGGCACATTTATGGCAGCTGTAAAAGTGCTTCATAACGAAAAGTTCCTCCTATCCTTGGTATAAATAGAACGTCCTTGAGATAGGAAGGAAAGAGGATTTTTTGCAGTAGATTTCTAGTGAATTTCTTCCTTTTTCTGGCGGTCATTAAACACCAATACCAAATGTGTAGTTTAGACTTACCCTTTTCGTCAATTAGAGTTGTGGTATCAAAATCAAGCCTAAAATATCATAATTATTATAAAATGTGCATTAAATATAGAATTGATTTTATTACCTAATTTGACAAATACTGTCACCAGACGGCCGCTTCAAGGTGGCTGTACATGTCTGAGAAGCTGTGGTGTACGCTGTTGGGTAGTTCTCGTTCTAGAATGAAACTGTGAAACAACTGTGCTTGATTTTATTTTAATATTACTTACTGTGATGTAGGTGCAGTTCTGAAAGATGAAAGAGAAAGGGGCAAATATTAAATACTACCACTAAATAGATAAAAACGCACACAGTATGTATATACGAATGTCATACATTTTGCTGTTTGACTTTAAAAAATATATTTTAGGGCACTACCTTTTCAGGTTCATTGCAATAGGGCACCTCCAAGGGCAAGTCCAAGAGGTGCTTCTGCTGGGATTGCCAGTAGCACCACCTGTTTTGACAGGTGTGGCAGCTTTCTGTAAAACGATTGAAAAATTCCATCCGCCAAGGCCGGTATTTGAACCCCGGCCCCCTCGCACGCTAACCATTCCGCCACGAGCTTGCGCTCTCTGTTTGACTTAATACTAACTTTGTTTCCCTGCTGACCCAAACAAATAACCATATGAGATTAGAAGTGTCATAATTATTTGTCAAAACGGTGCATCTGAAACTGCTTTAATGTAATATAGCTCATTTCTAACCTGATCGACTGTGACATCACATCCAGACTTTGTAAACGTACAGCAGACTCCGAATCCTGAGGCGCAATGGCCGTCGGTGACTCCGCCTCTGGTGGTGCACTCGCTCTCACTGTAGCAGGTGCCCATCATTCTATTGCCACTGGAGCTGCTCGCGGCAGTGCATTGGTTGTTCTAAAAAGAAGTAAAGGAACTTTAAGACGTTTTAAGAACAAATATTTAAACAAGAAAGGCTGCTCAACAAATCCAAATTTGGTCTAATTACTCGATAACAAAACGATACAGAAATGTCGGTACGTCAAGAGATTTTAGATATACCCAGAGATCCGAAACATCGGCTACTTGCTGGTGAGCTCATATGGGCCACTTTTCCTCTGCCTTCTTTGCAGAACGAATTCTTAACGATGGGCCACTTAACTCAGTCTAGTAACAGGGGTAGCATAGCCACATTGGAGTTGAATAAAAACGCTTTATTGTACATATAACATAAAGGTTTATATATAAGTATATATTTGAGAAAATGCAAAGTTAAAAATGCCATACTATTGTAACAATGCAATTATATTATATATGATATAATGCCATACTTTTTACTGCCTCTTTAACGTGTAAAATGGCGTGAAAATTCCCCTGAAAAAGGGAGGATTTGATCTCAGCTTTGAGATGGGCAGAACAACCGAATGGGCTGCTCAGTGCAAATTGTGAGAGGGAAGAATTCTTCCATGGGAGTGACCGAATTGACAAGATTAGACTACCTCTAATAATTCATATTTTGGCGGGTTACAACCAAAGGCTGCTTTCGGATCTCTGGGTATATCTAAAATCTCTTGGTACGTCCAGTCCTCTCCCCTAACTCTGGTAAAAATAGGCCAGTTCAACCACTTACCCAACGTACATAACATTTGTTTAGGTTTCACAAGTTAAAATCCCGATAAAACGTATTCCGCAGTTCATATAAAAGATTAATTATGTTGGTACTCACATTGAACGTAACCACGCTAAAGAGACTGAAGAGCCCTAAAACGAACACATATTAATACAAAATATCACTTTAAAGACTTGTACACTCACTTCCAGACCGTGCTTTTGCCAAGACATCTCCTTTTGAAATGCGCTCAGAAGAAGCGCCTTTGCTCGCTCGCTGGGCATCCGCGAAGGAGAGGACAGCGCTCGTGGCCAAAGCTAGCAGTACCAATCTGGATAAGCGATCTGAAAAGCAAAACACGCATAAATAATACACTATATTACAAAGGGCAAAGGCTTCCAGAACGAGCGGAAGCTTGTGGCGGAATGCTTAGCGTGTGAGACTCCCATGCAAGGGGTCCGGGGTGCGAATCCCAGGCCCGGAGCTGTTTTTTTTTCAATTGCTCTCCAAAAAGCTGCCACACAAATTGCCCATATGTGCGGCGTGCTATTGTGGAAATACGTTACATTTCACATATATAAAATATGGCGATCTGAAGGGTCTATGCAATTCTTAATACTTTAATACTTACATTCCACTAAATAAAGGTTGCATTACGGTTTATATGTATTAAAGTACACTGGATCTAAATATATAAGAGTTCAGCCCACGATAATATGTATAATAACTTAACAAGGTTAAACAGATTTAATTATGACAAATTATAATTTTGCCAAGTTTCAAGTTTTCACTCACCCATGGTTTCACAAATATTCTAACTAACTCTGCCATTTGCCCCGTCAGGGGGTTATATTTATAAACTTTTGAGATTTACAAGGTAATCCTATTTTAAGTCAGGTAGGGCAGTTTCCGCTAACATTTGTCTACTCTGAACGGCATGCTATAAGGGAGATTTTTTGCGAACCCTCGCTACTACATACTTATATACAGAGTGATTGCTTTATGCTGCAAATTGCAATGCATCGTTACATTATTACAGAGTTTTGCAACCATGTTTTGACATTTGCGGTGGAAATTTGACTGTGACTTAATGATATTTCTTGCATATAGTTTTGTACCTTATTAATAAATATACCTTATAAAATTTAATTAGACGTAGTTTTCATATAATTTCTTTTAACAGCTGCACCCTGTGTATCATTTGGAAAACGGCGGTCCTATCCTACATTTCAATTCGTTTTTTTGCGCGTCCGTTTTCGCAAATAGTTCCTGCGCAAATTATTTATGCTGACTCCAAAAGGAGGCACAAGCATGCATTGGTTAGGGTGCGACACCGGCTACTTGGGGCAACCGATGAGTTTTGGAAACTGTCTTTAAGGGTAGTTAAGAGGACAATGAACCCGTTATTGTTAACTTTAAGTGACTAATTCGGGCATAATTTGCTAAGTTATGTGTTATTGGTGACTTTTGATACATTGATAACGCAATGCCACCAATGAATTCATCGCATATCAATGTACCATTTCTTTTATAGCTGACTCTTTTCTACATTATACGTATTTATGCCAGAAAATTATATGCTAGCAAGTTTATTACCCTTTTAACCATAAACATGTCAATATTCCTAAATTTCTTTGTGTAATATTTATTAACTTAGTTGTGTAATAATACTTTATATTTATTTTTGAGTTTTTTCTGATATGAAGAAACCAGTTAAACAACAGAGTGCCAATTATGGCAATAACCAAGTAGTCAAGTGAGAAAAGCAAATATAGACCACATCCTTTTCTATAACTATAACCATTTAGCACAGACAATTACCTCGGGAAAATTCGCTGAATATTTGCAAAGAAATTTTGCGCGTCCCACAATTTTCTGTAATAAAATTTAACGATTATAGCTCCAGCTTTTTGCGAATGTTTTTTTTCGCCATTTGTTTTTTCCACTTAAGGTAGTTCTACTTATGTTCTACCTCAATTTCTGAGATGAGTTACTTAATCCTTAAGTTGTTGCGTATTTTACGCGTGTAACTGTCTGCAAATGCTTCCTTTAACCAGCTTCGTACTACTGGCAAACAAAGTTGTAGTACGTTTGACTGGTCACACAATTTTGCTAACAATTCTGTCCAGTAAATAGTACGTTGAACTTATAGCGCTACATACAGTGTGGTGCAGGTGTCAAAATTTAATGGCACTTCGCTTGTAAAGTTAGTGTGTCTTTAGTGTATATTAATACTAATACTAACTAATAAATACTTTTCTGACTGTCAAGAGTATATTACTGATTATTTTATCGATGTGGTGCAGTTGATATCTTAACCCATACCCATAACAGACTCATACTCATCCAATATGCCAAAATTATCTCTCACTCCTGTAAAATGGTTAGCATTTTTTTGTTTTCGGTCAATTAGTTTTATTTACGTTACTCCTCTGTTGTTTTTGAAATATTTTCGCACACCAAAACCAAATTTGGATTTTATGTTTCCTCTGTGAAATGTTGCTCATTAGTAGAATAAATTAAAATATGGTCTTTTAGCTAAGTAGTTCCTTTAATGTTGTTTTAATATGACTTTTTCCCAGAAAAACAAATATGCGCCAAAACAGATCGCTCACGATTGATCGTTTGTGTATTGCCATGTTTCATGTCGATCGGCTGACCAAATGATAAGAGTCATCTGATCAAAATTGTAACTCTTCGGAAGATCCAACTTTTAAGACATGTTTTATGCTTTGCAATTATGATACTATAATCATATGTAAGAGGTAAAGGACTCTCTCGAATGCGTATTTCAACCTCTTTATATGGATTTAGAAAAAAACCAGATTTAGTACCTTTTGTTTCTTATCATTTGGACAGCCGAGATGTGGGCTAATATCATGTCTCTATCAATGTCTTTTTTGTGCATATTTGTGACGAACAATGTGAAAATATGTCCATGTCGCTCATTACGTTGTAATCACACTTATATAATATTATTATAAAAATGAATAGGTACACAAGGATGTCTCTACCAGAAGGATGAAATACGAAAATTATCTCAAATGACAATATGGGGCCGACTTTGTCATTTTTCATAACAGTCACTGAAGTAACACAATT